>PVJX010009707.1:0-59952 GCA_004027295.1 Dolichotis patagonum | reverse complement strand
TGGTGCAACCACTGTGGAGGTCAATCTGGAGATTCCTCAAAAAGCTGGGTATGGAAGTCCCATTTGACCCAGCTATTCCGCTTCTAGGCATATTCCCAGAAGAACTGAAAACATCATACCACAGTGATATATGTGCACCCATGTTTATAGCAGCACAATTTGTAATAGCCAGATCTTGGAAACAACCTAAGTGCCCATCTACTGAGGAATGGATAAAAAAGTTGTGGCATTTTTATACAATGGAGTACTACTCAGCTGTAAAGAATGATCACATAGAGATATTTATAAATAAATGGACATGACTTGAGACCATTTTCTTAAGCGAAATAAACTAAACTCTCAAGGGTAAATACCATATAGTCTCCCTAATATGAGATTTGATAAGAATATATAAGACTTTATGGTAAGCATGAGTCCCCATCTCATAGCTTCAAAGTGTTTCAAAGTTTTAAATCATCAATTGGAATGCTGTTATCCTGTTTTGTTTGACTATATCATACTTGATGATATGAATAGCTGTTCTGAAGAAAACAAAACATGATGACAGCTATTGCTGATTTAATATTATTCTTCTTACAAGTCCTACCATGCTTTTTTTGTTTTACTATCATTGGTTCTATCACATTGTGTCTCATTGGAATTTGAATATGTGTGATAGTTCAAAGAAATTTTTTTCTTTTTTATCAAAAATCAGGTATTATAGTACCCATTGATCATTTTCTGTTATTTGGTTCAGAAAGCCCTGTAATTCTTTCACTCTATGCATGGCTTTATACTATTGTGATATGTTTGATATTATTGTATTTGAAACTATGCTCAACTGTAGCAGAGTAAGAGATATGGTGTTAGCTACTGTTGATGTCCAGTTGACTTAATGTAAAGTACTGTGTTGCCTATGTTGTCCTGTTCTGATCTGCTCTGTACTCCCCCCTTTTGTTTTATTCTCTTTCAAATTAAAAAAATGGTTAAAAAAAAGACAAGGCAGGAGGCATCTCAGTTCCTGACTTAAAACTGTACTACAAAGACACAGTGATAAAATCAGCATGGTACTGGCAAAGAAATAGACCTGAGGAGCAATGGAACTGATTAGAAGATGCAAGTATAAGTACAAAGACTCTCAGCCACCTGATATTTGACAAAGGCGCTAAACATATTCACTGGAAGAAGGATAGCCTCTTTATTAAATGGTGTTGGAAGAACTGGCTCTCTACATGAAGAAGGCTAAAACTAGATCCATGCTTATCACTGTGCACAAAACTAAAGACCTAAACATTAAAATACAAACACTAAATCTACTGGAAGATAGGGTAGGTAGACGTCTTGGAGACATAATGGTAGGCAGAGAATTCATGAAGAAAATGTAAACTGCACAGGACATGCTTCAGAGAATAAACAACTGGGATCTCATACTATTGAAAAGTTTCTGCACTTCAAATTAGATCACCATCAGAGTGAAAAGAAAATCCACAGAATTGGAAAGAATTTTAGCCAGCAACCCCTCAGACAAAGGACTTACATCAAGAACATATAAAGAATAGAAAAACATCAAGCCCCCCCAAATTCAAAGACCCTCTCCAAAAATGGGCATCTGAGATGAACACTCAGTTCTCAGATAAAGATATACAAATGGCAAAGAAATACATGAAGAAATTTTCAACATCATTGGTCATTCGAGAAATGCAAATTAAAACAACATTGATATTTCATCTCACCCCTGAAAGAATAGCTCCCATCAAGAAATCAACTGATAACAAATGTTGGCGAGGTTGTGGGGAAAAAGGAACATTGCTTCACTGTTGGTGGGACTGCAGACTGGCGCAACCACTATGGAAATCAGTATGGAGGATTCTCAGCAGATTAGGAGTGGAAGCTCCATTCAACCCAGCTATTCCCCTCCTGGGTATTTTCCCAGAGGAACTGAAAAGTTCATATCATAGTGATATATGTGCACCCATGTTCATAGCAGCACAATTTGTAATAGCTAAATCTTGGAAACAACGAAGATGCCCATGAACTGCAGAGTGGATGAAAAAGATGTGGTATTTTTATACAATGGAGTATTACTCAGTTATGAAGAAGGATGACCTTGAAGTCTTCCTAGGCAAATGGAGAAAACTTGAAGCTATCCTCATTAGTGAAATAAATAAGAACTATATTTATAAATGTCACATTGTGTCTCTAGTGTAAAAAATAATAAGAATTGTAGGAGTAATAAAACCCAAAATATGTAATTGCTACTGTAAAAAAGAGAGGAAAAGTAAGGGCTCTAAAGGATGTAATTGCATGTATGTTTAAGTGTGTAAGATGAATGACCATGTTACTCTATTTGTTTTATGTCATGGAGCAGAACTGTTGACAGTCTCATTGCTTGAATGTGTACTTTGTTTGTTTTAACTTTGTAACTTGAACAACTATTTCCAAGATGGCAGTATGTAAGTTATCAAGTAATGAGTTCTCAGTATTTTTTGTTCTTTTCTTTTTTTCTTTTTCCCCTTGGAATCCTGTATTGTTGCTACCCTTTTTTCTATTTTGTTTGTTTTGTTTTGTTTTTTTTTAAATAAAATTTAAAAAAATAAAAATAAAATAAAAATAAAATTACCAGGTGAACACTTTCTTATTCATTAGTTGAAGTACTGTCCAATGTCTCCTCACCCCAAGGGATTTTGTTTAACCAGTTTTAACATTTTAATCAACTGTTAACCAAGGTGGAAGCATACCTTTTAAATGTATAACCCAAATAAACCTTGATTAAGTGATCTGAAAATGTAAAAGAGGAGGAAATAATTGTTAAACTCATATAAAAAGAACAGCTATTTACACAGCAGGCAAATGGACAGACATAGACAGACGACCTGTACAATATAAACAGACAACATATATAGGGTTACAAACGTGTTACAAAATCAGAGTGTAGTCAAAATGTATTTGGCCAAATTCAACTATAATAAATATACTACTGTGAACCTTTTTGTAGATTAATTAATAGAGATATCTTGAAATAAGAATGGCAGAAAAGGAACAACCTAATTTATGTTTTGACTGTCCTTTATGCAAGATGCAGCAAGATGGCTGCTGAGAACCACATGGCTTTCCAAGTAAGCTGTGTAAACTGTGGGATTTGGTCTGGGACATGTAGGGGAGAGTTCCTGGTGAAGCAGAGTGAGGCAGAAGTATTTGGGCCATTATACAAGACAGAGTGAGAGAAAAACATGTCCTCAGAGTTTAAAAAAAAGGCCTAAATATGATGGTTTTTTTGCCAACTTTCTGCCTTTGTGAGAAATACATAAATAAAAGACAAGCTTTTTCATTTTTATAGCCTTTTCCAGGCCAAGAGCACCAAGGTTATGAACCAGGCACCCCAGATGTGTGTTTTATGAGGGACTGGAAATGGTCCATGTGACCAAATTATAAGTGAGCTGAAAGAACAACTTCAGTTTGGAATGCAAGAGCTTTAGCATCCCCCAAGGAATGTGGAAGGTGTCCTGGATCATGTCTATCAAAAGAGGTCATCACCTGTTTTGAAAATGTTACACGGAAAGTCCCAACACCCATTCTTCTGGCTGTCACAGGAAGAGTCCAGGGAGGGGTCCCAGGGAACAAAAATAACAGTTTTGCCTCAGGCTTTATGGCCTAAGGATCCTGAAAATTGCCATCTCTGTCCATGAGATGGTAAGGATAAGTTTTCTGAACACAAGCTTGTAGATTTTAGGAGTGGAAACAGAAATCCCCATATGGTAGCTCATCTTTGATATGTGAAGAAGGTCACTGTTGCATGTGGATTAGCTGCAGCAAGTAAACAGTTCCAGAGAAAAAAACAGTGGTTAATAGGCATGGTTAAACAACTGGAGCTAACAAACTCTGCCATCCGAGTCACACAGCACCAGTATGTTAGGTTTTTGGGTAATAAGAAAGAAGATAAAAAGAATTAGCCTTTATTCCAAGGATGTGGAGAGAAGTCCATGACTATAGACAGTCTGGCATTCTTTGACCGGAACGTAGGGTATGGAATATACATTTATTCTCTGACCAGGGTGGTGCTTAGGGTGGGTATTGATGATGCACAAGGGGCTGATTGGGACCTTTTTCATGCCACTGGGAAAGGAAACAGGAAGTTGTCACAAGGGAAGGAGGAAGTGCCGTCCTTTTTGGTTCCACCTTCCACCGCAGTTTATTCTAGGGCAAAAGCCTTTCAATGATCACTTTTTTAGTTGTCTTTGCAATCCAAAAAGTTATATTTACAATCCCATTGAGTCATTATTGGAATCCCAGCAAGTTAATTCCAATCTACTACCTCCAATGTAACCCACGGTGAGAGTAAAGACACCAAGACATATTCCAAGTTAAGGGCAGCCAAGGGGTCTTGAGTCCTATCCCCGTGAGGATGTGCAGACAAAGGCCCTGATCCTTGGCCTCTCCCAAAATTTATTATCTTGTTAAAAAGGGGGTGGCTTGAAGATGAGTGGCAGTGGGGATGTGGGAATTACATGAGTAACTTGAGCTGGCAAGACAGGTGATAGTCTCTTTAATGTTTATTTCTAATTGTAAGCCCTTAAAATTAACATTATAATCACTCCCAACTCAGATTCTTGTCTGAGTATTTTGATACAGCCAGCACCACTTTTCTACATTCCTTTGAGTATAATTTCTAATTGGGGAATCTAATGCTCATTTACACTTAAACTGTGATTTTTAGTATACTGCTCCCTGGCTATTTTTCTCTAATAATGAATTAGTCTTTTTTTCAGGATCCAAACTTACTCTAACAATTGATGACACCATTATGTTTTTGCTTTGGACACTGTGTGCATGACATTGTTTCTTTTCTTTGTTTTCTGGATAAAGAATTAAATTCAGCTAGCAACTTAAACTTTGCTATATTGATTTTTACAAATGAATATGGTCTTTGTTTTAGTTACTTTCTCATTGCTGAGACAAAATACACAGAAATCACAAGTTAAAAAAGAATAGGTTTATTTTAGCTCCAAATTTGTAGAGGTTTCATTCCACTGTTGGCTGGATCCAAGGCAAGGAAGCATGACAGAGGAGAAACATTCCATGATGTGGCAGGCAGATGGCAGCAGCAATGAGCCTTCTTTCTTCTATTATTCCATTCAGCCTAGAAGGCTGTTGGTAGGTATTTCTATCATTCACATGCAGAACTATGTTAAACAAATCAGTGGACTGATTTAGTTATCATGTACCTTTAATCCATATTTACACACCCTAAATCCAGCCATTTCTGAAAGACCCCACTATGAGTGCATGAGGCTTTGGGTGTACACTTATATACATACCGTAACAATCTTGAATCAACTGGCATTTGCATTTGGCCACAGAGTCATTTGTCTTGGATGGAACAACTATCCACACACTTCCCTCCACTTTTTTTCTAGATTCAGTGAAGTTCTGTGAATTAAAATCTGTTTTCCCACCATTTCCTATAATCAATTTAGAGATTCTCCAACAAGAAAAATAAACAGATATTGGATAGCAACAATAGAGCTAAAACCTTTGAAAAAGAAAGGAGTTGACTAGGTGATGTGATTTATGACTGCTTGAAATTGTGGTACTGAGAGACACTTTGAAGTCCATTTAGGACTAGGTAGGAGTCCTAAAAATGGCATTTCGCTAAGGCTACCAAAACTGTATCAATCCATGATGGTTGGGATTTTTCTCTAAACTCTGTGAATACCCTCAATTTATATTTATAAGTTCTTATTTTACTGTCTGTTTATTCATAATGATTAATGTAGTTCAATAATAAAATTATACTATTTCAATAGGTATCACTATATCTTGAAGATTGCTAGCAATATTCTTTTCAGTGTAATCACCTGAATTTTAAAACTCCTAATCAAATCTCTCCATTTCTTGTCTGTCAAAGTTGTTGAAGTTTGTTGGGAAAGTCACCTAATATTCCTGAGCCTATATTTTCAACTAGAAAAAGAAATGCAATTGTGCTTAACATTTTTGATGAATAAATTAGAGACAATGTAATATGCTGAACATAATGCTTTGCTTGTGGCTAACACTTAGACCATAAAATACTTCCTTTCCACAAAATGGAACTATTTTACATAGAAAAAGAATGAATATAACTAGTGCATTAACCAGTAATGCCCCTTAACAATAGTTGGGACAGTTGATTTTTAAAATGTGGCACTCTGGTGTTTTATTGGTAATAATGTGTTAATTGTGTGCAATTGCATATTAAAAATTGCTAAATAAATGCTAATTATTATTAAATCATATCCTCCCAAAACCTAAAAGATAAAAAATCCTTGAAATTAGAAAATTTTGGTATTTAATATTACAGATGATATTATGAATATGCTTAGAGCACTGATAATCATAATATATACTTTCATGTAGTATTTTACCTGCAACATGATAAAGAAGCTAATCTGAAGCTTAGTAATTTTAGAATTATGAGGTTAACATTAGGTGATAATGAAATATTTATTATAAAGAAAATTTTCTCTTCAAATCAATAATAAAAGCTATAGTTTTTCATTTATTTTCACTTTAATATCTCATATTTCTGAATTATACTATGGAGAAAAGATAAAAGAATTATCTATCTCTATTTTTAATTTTAGTGTGCTTGAACTTTTTCTTTTATAAAAAGATCTTACTAAGTCAAAATGTCTTCCCATTTTATATTTAAAGGTAGAGCCATAGAGCCTAGCTTTTGAATTTATTTGATATTTTACCTTTCCTCTGTAACTAAATAATACAAAAAGCTTGCCACAATTAAGCCATCCATTACTTAGATATGATGAGACACTGGTCCAGTGGAAATGAATGTTATAAGTTCACATCTCAAGTTTAACATTAATTTACTGTGATATTTGAACTATATTTTTCCTTTTTTCTTTATTTTTAATTTAGGAGCTCAGTCAAGTCATTGCTTATCTCTTATATGCAATTATTTGATGAAATTGGAGTGAAATGTAAGAGATTCTGAGGAGCTTTCCTTTGGTTCTGATCAGGTGTTGAAGTTCTTTTATCTAAATAGAAAAGATATATGTAGTCTAACTCTGGAAATTTCACCATTTGATACTATTTCAAAATATATGAAGATTGATTCCTATGAGTTATGTAAGAGACAGTAGACTGAAAATTCAAAGATGTGCTCTGAATAGTTTTTGCCATAGAATAAGCTGTGGTGAGAGGCAGGACCAAACAGTGTGTTTACCTTGAGGTCACCTCCTCCTTCCCCTGTGACAACTTCCTTTTTTCTTTTCCAGTGGCACAAAAAAGGGTCCCAATCAGTCCCTTGTGCCTCATCAATGCTCACCCTAAGTGCCACCCCAGTCAGAGATTATATGTATATCCCGTACCACACATTCAAGTCAGACAGTGCCAGGCTGTCTATAGTCATGGGCTTCTCTCCACGTCCTTGGAATAAAGGCTAATTTTATTTTATATCTTCTTTCTTATTGTGCCAAAAACCTAACATGCTCTCTATAAGGAAGGTGACATGCTTACACTCAAAGCTTATTTTGTTAAAGTAGGCATGAGGAAAATACAGATATCAAGAGAGACAAGGCACAAGATAACAAGAATTCTGAATATCGAGAAATAAAAATAATATCTTCCTGTTCTTTACTTTTTAAACTTCAGTCATTCTTATTAGGTTCACCACAAAGTATCCAGTTGGAAAGCTTGCTTGAAAACCATGCTTAAATTCTATCCCTTAATCTAGCCTTCTAGAAGCCCTGATTTCTTTGAAATTTTACATCACTAGGTAGGATATTATTAGACTCTTATCATACATGCGTTGCCTTATATTTGAGAAATTGTATAAAATTGCATAACATTATCTTTTTCTTATTAGATTGTAAAAATTACTGGGAATTGGTATGCTTTATTTAACTATCAGCTCCCTTGTATTCTTTAGTCTTCATTCTCCCTTCGCCAGCTGTATTTTATCTACAGCTGCATTTATCAGACATTCAATAGATTTTTTTGGAGGAGAGAATGTCACAGTAATCTATAGATAAATTAAGGTATTGTACATGTTGTTCCCTAGGCCTTTGAATATAGAATAAAAACATGAATTAAGGATCAATACACAGGTCCAATTCACATTTAGATTAATTTGTCCTGTTCTTCTTATACTTTTTCTCACCTACTTAAGGCCATAATCTCTCTTCTTAAATTTCTTTTATTAGTATTTGTTTGCAGTACATGATGTTTATATTCATCTCGGGGAATAGATACATATACTTACCATAAAGTATCTTGACTCTTTTTATAGCCTTTTCCTTCCCCATTCCCCTCCCTCTTTCTGCCTATAGTTCCTCCATTTTACACTTTTTAGTTTATGTTTGCAACAGATAATGATTACGTTCATTGTGGGTAGTTCATACGTGTAAATGACTCAGTTTAGAATTTTTTATGTGCACTTCCCCTCCCCCACCCTCAGTCTCTTGGTACCCTTCCCATTTGCAAAAGATCTATCCTATCTCCCTGTTTCCTTTTATCAATCTTTTATTTTGCTCTTTATTTGTACTTTGAGTTTCTCATATGAAGAGATAAATCATATAGTACTTAAGCTTGTGTATCTGTTTATTTTAGTGAATTATATGTTTTCAATCCATTTTCCTACAAATGTCTCAGACTTATCCTTCTTTATAGTTGAGTAGTATTTTACTGTGTATTGATACCACAGTAGAGGAAGTCTTTCTGGACCTTGTTGTTGTCCAGTGGAGTCCACAATTTTAATCCCAGGAAAAAGTTATTGGAATTACAATAGGTAATTCCAGTATACCACTTACAGTGAGACCTATAGTAAGAATAAAGAGATAAATATGTATCTGTAGTTGTGAGGAACCAAGGGGGTCTTAAGTCCAGTTAGAACAATGGTTAACCTGAACAAAGTCCTCAACCCAGGGCCAAACCCAGGTTTTATTAATTCGTGAAGAGGCTTGGCGATGAGTGACTGTGAGATTAGCAGGAACTATGTAAGTGTTGTGAGCTATGCTAGGTAGGAAGAGTATAGGATCTCTATCATTCAGAGAGAGATAAGCATGAAGAAAGATTAATCTGCATAACACAGCTTGAGGAAGTATCTTGTGTTTTGGGGTTGGTGTCTCAGCTTTTATGTCTAGTATTCATGCCCTGAAATATCATGAGTTCTTTCTCAAGCCCAGTCTCAGCCAACAGTGAGGTGTTACTCAGCCTACCTCATGCATACTAGTTGAAAGCTATACGCTGGGCACCACTGACATGTTGCATTGCTTTAAAGAGTATACATTAGCACCTCAGCTAAAACCATTTTCATTCCTTCAAGTGAATTGAGGGGACAAAGATATATGGAGTCAGGGCTAGGTTTAACCAAAACCTAAACAAATGCTTTTCTTTCAAGGAGAGTCATCCTAGTTGTCCTCCATACCATATCTTGTTTATCATTTACATATTGATGAACATAGAGTTTGCTTCCAAGATTTAGCTTCTTGAATTGTGCTGCTATATATACTGCCTTTATAGCAAATAATTAAGAAAAAATTACGCTTGAGTCTGGCAGTTTTATTTTCCAATCCTGGGATCTCTCTGGTTTTCCATTGTATTCCATTTTGATCATCTACTAGCTGATTTCCCCTTATTATAGATATTCACACTATGGTTGTTGAATAAGTATATTCCTAGGAACATGAGTATTTTATAGTCAAGATACTTGCTTCAAAAAGACCTGTGTCTCAGGTGTAATTGAAGAAGTATTTGGAGGCAGAGGATTGTCCAGATACTCCCAGTAATATATCACACAGATATGTCCCAGCATCTGAATGAGCCTATGCTAACATATTTCTTCTCCCATGACCTATGTGAACAGGTTCTTTGCTCTGATTTGGAGGTGTTTCTAAAATTCTGATCATTAGCCCCCTTCATCACTCTGTCATGACAGAAATAAATAGCATTTTGATCCTAATGTAGTGTGGAATGGGGCTCTGGAATTCCAGAGCCTAGGGATTCCTCAGAACATCAACTTTATGAACCTGAGGCTATGGGTAATATGGGTGAGGCTATGGGTGTTTCAGGAAGTAAGTCTCTTTTCACTCAATTCTACTAACAGTTAAGAGAAAACCAGGTTTACCTGCGCTTCCTGGTCACAGGAAGAGACAACCACAGCAGCAAAGAGTAGATAGGTAGATAGGAAGCAGAAGGAAAGTTATAATTCCACATTTCTCTAAGGAGTGGGGCATTCATTTCAATGTTAGGACTTCAAATATTTGTGTATCCAAGAATAACCTAGGCATAGGTCACTATTATCACTGACCTATTGAGAGTTATCTAGGGCTTATCCTTAGATAAAGACATTTCCACTTTGATATTGGGACATAGGTAAGGAGCTATGAGGAGGGTTGTAATGAATACTACAGTGCTATGCCATCTATGGAAAGGAGCAGAGAGCATCTGACTTCCTAAAAGTCTCTATAGTCTGTGTTTTCACAAACTCAAAGTTGAGTACAGCCGCCGAATTGGAGAACTATACTATGGCTCTATAAATAGAAAGGAAGGTTTCTTTTGCTAGTGTGAAGCTTTGCAAGATATGTGAACAGCCCTTTGCACAGCAATCCATCACTAATTGGTGAGAAAGAGTGAAGGAGAAAACAGAGAGAGAGAGAGAGAGAGAGAAAGACAGAGACAGAGAGTGAGAGACAGACAGACAGACAGAGGGAGAGAGAGAGATGTTTATGCTGCCCTTTAGAAAACAGAAATATTCAGTGGGCCCACAGTAGTTTAAATATTTCAGTCAGATATCTCACTACCACGTTGGAAACATAGTAGAGGTTAAGTAATTCTGAACATCTTAATATTTTCTTCTACTTTCATTTTTCTTTTGACTTTTCTCTATTTGACATTGTTTTTATACATTTTTTTCTTCCTTCCTTCCTCTTGCATTTATTTCTACCTTTCTTTCTTTACTTTTTTGGTTTTGGTAGTGAAAGAGGAAAAGACTGGTTGTTTTCAGATCAAGGAGCAAAAATTGATGTATGGATCATTAGAATCATCATTGGAGTGTCTATCAATGAACTTTTTGGAGATCTCCAGAGAAAACAGAAACTGAAATGGTAGGTTCCAATTTTTAATGTCTAATCAGCTCTCAACTCTGCTTTTCAGCTGTGATATCTAGAATTGTACCCTTCATAGTATGTACAGAATATCCTGTTAGAGCTAAAGATGTTATGCGTATGATGAGCCTGGAAATTCCTCACATGTTGTTTTCTTAGTATTTGCAGAAACAAAAGTAATTGTACAGTTTATTGCCTAAGGTTGGAAGGGGACAGAATTATTTGTAGTGTGATATTTCATAAAATACACATGTGAAAATTTGTAATTTAACTTATTTGCCTTTAAGTGAAATTATATGCATTTCATGCAGTAAGATTTTTATCTACTCTTTGATATAATCCTTTGGAGACAGTTTTGTATACAAAATAGTTAAGCCTGTTAACTTTGTGTACTTTGAAAATGAAATATGATTGTTAAAATGATTGCTACAATATCTCAGGAACTTTAGCAACATGAATGCTTTCTCTTCTCTGCTTGTATAAGTTACACATAGTTACCCTATAAAAAAGCAAATTGTTGTAATTAATGGTAGCTATGAAAATTCTATTTTCAGAAAAAGCAGCTCCAAAATGGTTATAATGAGTGAAAGAGGAAATAAGATAGTTAATGTTTGCTCTGTTTCTCATAGAAAGCTATATCTATTCAAGGAAGTAATTAGAACATTAAAATATCAATGATGGATAAAATTAATTTGGATTAAATTTACATTTAGAATACTCATAAATGACTTAACTTAGTTTTCACAAAATGTAAGTGAAATTGTTTTCTGCTTTGCATTTTATTTCTTGTTTGGATTAAAAGATAAAATATTTAGAAAAGTACCTTTTAACCTTAAACCAAGCATGAGTCTATCAACAGAATGTAAATGCTAGGAGCTACATTTAGAGATTGTAAAAAGAAAATTTAGGGGTAAAAAGAAGAAAAAAGCATTAAGACATGTCTTGTAAACATATCAACTAATAGCCATTATGCATTGCAAACAGGTAGTAATAAAATTTAAAAAATAGAAAAGGAAAAGATGGATTCCCATTTGAGATAAATACAGGAATGTGGAGTATACAACTTGATCAAGAATTGAATCTCAAATAAGTTTACTGCTCCTTTGCTGTCAACTGTGATTTGTACAGGCATTTTTTATCCTACTTTAATCTATCTAAGGATGAAAATTTTATAATTTTTATTTAATAAACAAAGCTAAGCATTTTAGAAAGTTGGTTCATTCAGCAAGGTGAATTCATTCCTCTAACTGCTATAAATCTTAGGTATGATGTAAATGGTATCAATCTTAGGAATGGGATTCACCTTCTTTAACTCAGGCAAAGATTTGCCTGTCACACTAGCAAATACTTGGATCATGTGAAATCCACTTTCCAAGAAGTTTACATCTAACATGGGATGCATTTTTAATTACAGCATGTTTTTGCACTTGTGGAAATATGTACTGACCTAACTTGCTATGTTGGTATTAGTACTTATGTAAGTATATATGGTTTATCTATTTTCCCAGCATCACTGTATTATGTAACTGAATACTGTAAAGGAAATTAAACACAAAATGAGCATTGTGCAAAAAATGAAACAAAACAAAACAAAAATTTCACTACATTCTGCCTGAAGACTTAAGGAATGAATTTGAATACTCTCTTATTTACTAGATAACTGACATGAGAAGAACAAGAAGCATGCTTCTTTCTCTCTGAGACACTTTTAGCACCATATACCCAGAACCAAAAAGGAAATGTAACTCCTTTTCCTGTCCCCCACCAATGCTGAAAAGAGAAACCACAGATGGTCCTATTTTTCTCGCTCATTAATTTTATCACCCTAATGCTGTCTTTTTAAAAGCTGGTATCTTAAGAATCTGTCTCCAGATAACCAGAAAGAGAATAAATTCTATCAGAAAATACATTCTAATCCTGTCACTCAATGGAGCAGTGACAAATGTCAGAGACTCTTTCATGCTTTGGAAAGTAAAACAGATTAACAGTTTTCATTTTACAGTGGGAAAACCTGAGGCTTAGGCCCTTGAAGTTATGTAACAAATATGTCTGTGAGTCATTGAGAGGCAAAAGATTAGAACCTAAGTCTCTTGGGGCATAGTCCAGTGCTTTTTTCATTTCTTCTTGCTGCCTTACAAGACTAGTGGATTCAGAAGCATCGTTATTCATTGGAAAATATTAAAAAATATCCTTTGGAAATAACTCAAGTACCTCTCAATACCTGGTACACTTCAGGTTTCTTTGAAGAGTCCTGGTGTTGAAGTACACTTTGATTTTCTGAACATTATCATTGTTTTCTTATAGAAACAAGAAATAATTACTATTTCTACTATGGTCATAGAAAAAAATTCCAAAATGCAAATGAATACTGAAATGCAACATCAGCTTAGAAGCTGTAGGGATAAGGAAACTTCTGTGCTCTCTCTAGTGCCAAAGGAAAGTTTCTACAATAAATAAGGTGAAAAAGACTACACAAGAAGTCCTGAGGTACAGGACATTCCACATTTGTGAAGGGAGTCAATCTTTCAAGATATTTATCTGGCTAAAATAGACATGTGGAGAAGGTTGTGAAAGGGAAAAGTATGAAAAATCTAAGTAATTATAGTAACTGATGGTGTATGAACCCCAAAGATGTTACAATAGCTACTGCCTTGACTGTCATTGAAGCTTGTCATATAGAAAGGTACTATCTGAGATCTAAAAATTAAGTTGAAATTTTTATGTGATCATTTATGATCAACTATGTGGGCCATGTGGAAGTGTGTGTTGTGCTCAGAGTGGGAACCTGGGCTGTCAATTCAGACTTCAAAGTCATTTTCATTTGCAGCAGCAGCAGCTTCTTGCATCAGCCAGGAAATGATGTAGATCAAGGGCCTGAAAATAGTCAAAAGTGAAAGACATTACCAAAATCAAGTCTGTACATACTCTGGAAACTTGCAAATGGTTTAGGAACTTTACTATCATTAATTATCTAGTGAAGAAACGTAAGGTGAAAGTTTTGCCATTATCAGTCATATAGGTCACACAGAAGCATGAGATGTGCTCAAACTGGGAGCCTAGACTGGCAATTCACAATTGTTTTCAACTGGGACAATGTAGTTACTATCTCTCTGGTGATATATAAAATTTATGCAAATGAAAAGTCTTTCAATTCCTTTCTTACTTCTGAACAATGTATCTGTTTCTTCCAAAAGGTATTATTTGATGACACATTAATTTTGGTAGACAATAGCAAGATTTTCTCCCTATCCTCAGAGACAGAGAAAAGATAGTCTTGTGTTTATTTAAGTTTGGAAACTTCATTTTGAAATGCAAGTTTTATTTTTCATAGTCTCATTTCTAAGCATACTGACTTAATTTCCTCTTGGACAATTTAGGCTTTTGCCTTGTTGTTTTCCTTCAGTTCAAGGAATTCAATCTATTTTCCTTAATGAAAAGAAAAGTGTTCCAGTGTCATTTAGGATTTTGGAGGTATATCTAGGAGTTTTCACACCCTCCTCGCAGCTCTAGATGTGAGCTTCAAACTACGTCCAGTCTTTCCATTGATTTAAGGTCATCATCCAATTCAGGCTGCCCCTGAGCTGATGATTTTTTTTCTATAAAATTTATACCCTTTTCTAATTAAGTATCTACTTTGCAATTACTTGAGAATAATTATTCAGTAGCTAAGTAGCTATTTAATATCTGTGATATAACATGTCTTTACAGCTTATTGACACTGGCTCTGACTTTGGTCTTGAGTATTTGATCAATAAAAATCATCATGATTTTTAGTTATTACACATTTAGGCTGTGCTAAAAATTAGGCAAGATGTCTTACATTTTGCCAATGAGTCTATTATTTTCTCCATTTTAGAGATAAGGAAACTAATGTTAAAAATCTTAAAACCTTGCACAATGTTATACTACTGCCCGGTTCAGTTTCAAACCCATGTTTATTGAAACGTGAGTAACATACAAAAGTTAGATATACTTAGTAGAGTTTCAAAATCAGTTACTTTGATTGTCAAAGCTCTTTCCATTATACTATGCTGTCTCTGTGTGAAACAGTCACTACTCTCATGCTTAGACTTTTGCCCTTGAGAATAAAAAGAGTTTGTAATAGAGCAAGTTAAAGTGTATCAGTTTCACAGTACACATTTTTAAAAACTAGATTTAGACTAAGTGAGCCTGGATTTGAGGGAGTAGTAAATAAAACATATAAAATAGAGGAAAATTAATTTACAAACAGATTATAAAAGCATAATTGAAACACTTTAATTTTTTCAACTAATATCTATGGTACACTTACTGTTTCCAGTGTGATATAAGTAACAAGAAACGTATAAAGTATAGCTATTGTCTTCATAGATCTTAGTTACATAGGGAGCATAAAACCCTATGTATAAAATATTACTACATAAAAGGATTTGGAAGCTCCACAACTTCATGACACTTTTTGCCTTAAACAGGGTCACTGATTCTTCCGTACTTAAGTTTATGTGATAGGAAAAAGAGATCATATTAGAGCTTATAAACAGGTTTGTTTTTTATCTCTAATCTGCTCTATAATGCACTAAGGTTAAAAGTAAAAGGCCTGAATCATATATAGAGAGAGCTCTATCAGAAATTAGAAAAGTAAAATTTTAGGTGGAAGTAAAAATCAGCACAAAGAAGTGGTACAGAAAAAACACACTTAGAGAAAGTCCTAAAGAGGTCTAATGGAATGATTTTATTTACATATGTAGTTAGCTGGCTTTCTATATTCATTATATGGAATTTGTGGAAAAAGCATGGGATACTTTATATACAAAACCAATGCTACATGTTAACTACTATAGGGAACAGTAGAGTTGTATTTGTTAGTGAAACTTCTCTTTATTACCAAGAACCTACATGATGTCTGTCACAAATTCATAGCTCAGTCTATGACTGTGATACAAAGATAACTAATTGGATTGTACCTCACATTACCTAAATTTAGGAGCTCAGAGTAGTTACTATCGAATTCAGTCATATTAGAATTCTATTTTCCACATAATGTTGATTATAATTAATCAGATTTTCCTGCTGTGCACACTTACACCCTCTTTATGTCCTATCCAAGAAGAAATAGAAGAAAAAGTTGATACATATATGTATGAACATTTTTATAAATTATGCTCTTAGAGAGATTGACCCTCAAACTTGAATTTTGTCATGATCTGTTGAAGTTGAGTAGAGATATAAATGTGCACAATAAAACTAAATTTCTCATTTTTCTATTAATGAAAATAGTGTGATTGAATATACTTCTCTTTCAAGAGTATGGATCATCATGATCCTGGTCCTGAGTGGACAGTTTACATTTAAAACATCAAAATTCCTCTGTATAATTTGTAGAATAGTATGTGCTACTGAATTGAAAACATATTGGGAAAATTGAGTTTCATCTGTCTTTCATTTGACAAATTTCATTCAACACATGACAGCAATATCCTTGGTGAAGTATGAACTTGAAATATTTATGAAGAGCAAAATAGAAATTGTCAGCTGAAAAAATACAAAAAAGAATCATGCATTTTATAGGTCAGTGACATCACTATTTTTTAAAATGGTGTATGGAATATCCCAACTAACATAAAGTCTTGGGTCTATACCCTAAAGAATTTTCTAGAAGGCTTCCCATTGTACCTCCCAATTTATCATTTCATCTGTTGTTGGTTATCACTAAGTTTATAGTGAAAGGGCCATTTTTTAATCTCCTGTAACACCTAGCATGGTGACTGAATGTATACCAAACTCTTATTCATGACTCCATTCCTTCATTCTAGCTTGATACTTTAACAAACTATAACAGCAGGAAAGGAGCTAGAGTGAAATGGAGGAGCACAATATAGTGTTTGTACATTTTTATTTCTATATGAGTTCATGGAGTTAGGGACAGAGATGAAGAAAACAATGGGTGGTGATATCCTTTGCACATATTAAAGAATATTGTTTTCCTTGATACTGCAAAAAATGAAAATAAAAAAAGAATGCTTGTTTCTGGTGATTTGTATCCAGTATCTGATTTACAAAATTGATAGGATCTAACAACATGAAGCTTGCATTAATATGTTGGCTACATGCGGAAAAAGGGACAAATTCACATGCTCATTATAGAATGTACAATGGGGAGAAAATGCGATATAGAAAAAGAACATAAGAATTTTGAATTAAAACTAATGTTCTAGTCCTAGATTTATTATTAATTTCCTTTACAATTCAGGATTGTTCCACACATTTCCTGAGACTCAGCTATGTGGCTTGTAAAAGTTAAAGCATAAAGAGAGATTTATATAGATTTTTGACAATGACGTATAAAATGCTGGAAAGACCTATTTTTTATTTAAAATGCTCAATGAGTTTTATCAAATGATAAATTATTAGAGATCTCAATGGATAATTATCAATATCTCCAGAGATAGAAAGGAAATTCCCAAAGTCACAGTGATATAGGGGAATGAAACTCCTGACCTATGTCTGCAAGCTCACATTCTCTAAAACCGAAGAACGAATTTTTGGAACAATGGAGGTGAAGAGTAGAATATATTTATTGGGAGAAAGAAAGATTCTGTCTGAAGAGATACAGAAGGGGTCCAGGGCAGGTTGCCAAGGACTCTGTCTTTTTTAGAGACTTTTATAGAGTAAAACCATGGGTTTAAGATGGAGAAAGACTAGGAGCTCACAAGGCAGATGGGCATAAGGTGGGACATAACTATAGTTAGCCAATAACATCAATAGTTCATGTAAAATTGATTACACTAAGGACAAATGGAGAAGCCAGTCATGTAGAAAGTGGGCATTCTTACAGAATAGTGACTCTTTCCTAGGGTGATGGGAACTATTTAGGGTATCAATCCTCAGGATATGGGTGCATTTGTATGGTCTTTTGTCTTGAGGCCTGGTCCACAGCAGAAGGCATCAGCTTCCCAAGAAGTTTCCAGGTGTCTGCACTGGCTTTATTGAGGACCTAATCCCATCTCACTGCCTATAATATTTTTGACTAACTCAGCTGCCAGCACAACACCATGAATTGGTGATAAATCCAAGACTAGGAGACATATGTCCTGTATCTCTAACTAATTAATGACCTTTCCAATGCCTCCTGTTTTTTCAGCCCATGTGACTTGTCTTAGGAGATGAAAAATTTTAACAAATAAAACAGAATATTTTACTGTTCTTTAGAAAATAAAATTACTTCCTAAAACAACCAGAATGCATTATTTGATATCTTGCTTAACTATTGTCATGAATATATAATAAATGTAATTATTGCAAAAAAGTGCATAAGAATATTCACCATTTCAATTGAATAGGTTTCTATTCAGCTGGATTTGTCTAGTATTTGTAATTAACCTGTGACCCCACTCAGTCACTAAGCTTTGTCTCTGAGGACTATTAATTTATTTTGTCTTCATTTACTTGTCCCACTCAGGAAATGTTTGAGTGGTACTACTTCTGTTTTTACACACAAAAACTATCAACAGGGATCAGAATGTATAAATTTGTAGTTTCTTGCCTGAACTTTCTTTCTGAGTCCTCATGACAGATGACTTTGATTCTCGGGCTCTTCAAAATATATTTTGCTTGCTCAACTCTTCTCAGATGTATTTCTCTCACAGTGTTACACTCTTTTAAATACAAAATTATTTTAAAACAACTTCAGTGTATTTTATTTTCAACATTATTTTTGCTTCCTCACATCTTTTTGGAGCATTCATTGAGAAGTATCTGTGTGCCTGGTATCTTATTCACACAGTGCTAGAGGCAAAAAGAATAGGACAAAAAATATGCATTGAACACCACTTATGTGCCAAGCCTAGTCTTGTTGGATTTTATCTGAGATATCTCATGTTATATTAATGGCATACAATAGGAATAGGCACTATTTATTCATTTTACAAGATAAATAAACTGAAGAGGTAAGATAAAAGTGGGAGAGGAGGACAGAGGTGAGGGCAGATAGAAGCAAACAAAACCACTGTTTCAAGATTACATATATGAAAGTGAAGCTGGTATTTGAACTCAAGTCTCTCAGAAAGGAAGGAGCTTACAGATGAAAAACATGTTAAAGTGAGTAACTTGAGTCCTGATGACAGGTGTCTTTGGATGCTAGGGATTCTGAGGGGACTTTCAGTGGGTGGGTGGGAGGTAGTTGCTCAATCTTTCCTACCTTCTTCCCTTTGGAGGATCCTTTCCCAACAATTATGATGCAGTGTTCCTTCGTAAGTAACCCTATTATAGGGCACACCTAAGATTATGTCATTCAATGTTCTTTTAATTCTTTCTTCTCATTTGTTTTTATATTTCATATCCTTGACTTCATAAAGTGAAATCTAGATCATTCTAATTGATTACAGTAATGGGATAAAGTGTAAGTCACTTGTATAATTCTTTCATTTTATTAGGAGATTCCTGGAAATACTGTACCTTAAAAGGACTGAATTTATAATGAAACAATTCAGTCAATTTAGCAAGTGTGAGCACAATATCATTAAGTAAAGTGGAACAGAGGAAGATGGGGTGTAGTTTTTGGTACCTTTAAATCACATTCCACCATAGAAATTTACATCCAAGAATTGCAAGAGCACATTTAAGGAAGCTTTGCATATAAATCAGTTTATCTCCTAGAAACACTTGTGCTAAAAACCAAAGACTGTCAATTGCATGTGTATTATTCAGGGAAAGAGCTATAGGTATGACTACTTAGAAAATATTGCTGATCGTGAAAAAGAAAACTTCTAATCTGTGTTTTGACTAGAGCTTGTGGGATTTTTCTAGGATAACTCATTATGGTTAAGAGCTCCCTGTGACCACAGAGTGACTTGTGAACTTTGCAACTGACACTTCCACCTTCTCTCATATTTCTCAAAGGTATCCAGGTAAAAAGGATATGTTGGAAGGTAAAATGATTCCTACTTATTTTCATTTTCCAGTGCTAAGGGATAAGCATAATTTTCTGCATACATTCTTTTGCCAATAAAAATTCATTTGTTGAGGGGTTTCCTTATCTACCAAATGAAATTTCCTAGAACTTTGTGAGAATCTTTTCTATTCTTCTAATCTCTGCTTTTCTATGTTCTTTCAGGTAATAATTAGTTATTCTAATCAGATTCACCACTGCTTCCTCAGGAGATACTATTGATCTGATTAATAAATTCCACTAACCCTGGAGAAAACTGTACATACTTAAATATGTTTTTTCACATCTGTTCCAATATTCTTTCTGAAAGAAAACTCTTTCACCATGCATTCCCTGCTCAGATACTGACAGGTTCCACTAGCCACCTGTTAGACATTTGCTGATCCACTGAGTAGATAACCAAGTTTAGGCCAGGTTCTAGCACTCGAGATATGCAGTCTTATGGAAAACAAAAGGCTATGATCTCTGAAGTATTTGGTAAAATATGGCATTTTTAAGCACTGCCTTTTTGAGTCATATTGGAGACTGAGGCAAGTAGAAAAATTAGATATACTGATTTTAACCTTATTATATTGATATGTTATCATCATGGATATTTGCATTAATTTTGATTGGTAAGAATATTGCATTTTAATAATATGTATTTTTCTTCCTGAAGATTTTGGCAACCCTTTAAGTCTTGTTACATACCAGTAAAGTGCCTCACTCATCTTATCCTTCTATTTGTCTGGTTTAATGAGATTTTTTACCTACCTTTTAGGGTTCATAATGGAATTAGAAGACCAGGATATTTATTTCCATTTTGAATATGTCTAGGTACAGACTATGCAAATGGTTTCAATTTGAACAATTTGGATATGTATATTTCATCAGTTTCTATTGGTCATTTGTTGAGAAGAAATATTATAGTACATGTAAGTGCATTATATGAATATTAGACAAATTTTATTTATTTATTTATTTATTTATTTATTGATAAGTCTCCAATAGGGGACAAATTTGGAAGAAGCAAATTTCAGAATAAGGAGTATTACAATGTTTATTAAAATTCTTTTCTTTTTTTTTTTAAATCGGTACCAGGGATCGAACTCACGACCACATGCTTGCAAAGATGGCACTTATGCCGCTGAGCTAAATCCCCAGCCCCTAAATTCTTCTTTTCATATGTTTGTTTTGAGAAGTGTGTTATCCAAACACTAGCCTAGATAGCTAATCATTGCTAGAAAACACATCTGGTGTTTCATCCCAGTTAAAACTTATGAGTATAATGCCTTACAGATCACTAAAGCATGAAGGAAAATGACCTTAACCATGGTGACATTAGGTTGCATCCCTAATCAGAATGTCAATGTTTTTAATAACCAAATACAATTCCTGTACTGCACTTGTCCTATGTATTTGTAATGTGTATGTTTAACTTATGCATTTAGTATAAGGGCTCTTGGGCATTTACAAGCCACTCAGTGTTTTCTTTCTAGTTATATCTTCTCATAAAAGAGACCCTCTAATCAATAACACTTGAGCCTTTTTCCTGTAGTGATCAGGCTGAGAGCATTTGATAGCTCAATGAGGCAAACAGAAAAAAAAACAATGGGTCAGATGCCCAATGCATAACACATTTGCAACATTAATGCATTAGTGATTCATTATAAATGCAGTAACCTACACAGCCAATGGCATATTTCCATTGTCAAAAGTAAGTATCTATTACCTCAAATAAAGTACTAAACTTTTAGACATATTAAGAGATATTGTTTAGTGTTTAGCTAACACAGGATACTACATTAGTATATCTAGTGTGATACGAATTTCAAATTAACAGGTATAACTCAAGTGCATTTTAATTTATTAATAGACATGATCCTATCAAGACACAGTCTGTAGCTTGTCAGAGAGAGAGAGAGAGAGAGAGAAAGAGAGAGAGAGAGCAAAGAGAGAGAGAAGGGAAACTACAATAATCTTTAAAAGTTAGGTGGTTAAAGCTACTCATTTCAAAGAAAAGAGGATCCAGAGAAATTACAGTCACAAGAACATTCAATATCTGAAGGAAAATAAGGATTCACAGCTTTTCATTCTCAATATAGTACTCTTCAGTATACTAATTTGCCTTCATTATGACTAACTTAAATAAATGTATCATATTTTATATTTTTAAGCATATGTAACTTTAAAAGTGGTCACTTTGCAAAATGATATGCTCATCCCAATGATATTGTTTCCCCAGCTATTCTCATAAATGCTTTCTTTGAAATTGGCTTTGCAATTGGTTTGAGGAAATCATAATATTAATTTTAAAATACTATATACATAATTCACTATTGTTGAAAGAGGAATTTTTTTGTTTGATGTCTAATTTCATTGTCCAGACTCAGCTATGAGTAGCTTCTGATTGTTTCTAAAAATTAAAATACCCTCAAAAGACAAAAAAAATTTGCTAAAGAATATGATATGTGTTTTGGATTCGATTCTAAAGGAAAATTCCCCAAATTTCCTGAGCAGTAAGTGTACAGTTGAAATAAACACGTGGACTTTTGAAGTCACAGTTTAGAAGAGAAAAACTCATTCTGTTTTTGCTCTATGATAATTCCATTAAAGAAAATATTAGTACTGTGGGTAATTATTGTAATCCCGAATACTGAGTTCTGTTGTCCAAGTATTGTAATCCCTTTTCCAGCTTTCTTTACAATCCAAAAAGTTGTATTTGTAATCCTATTGATATGTTATTGGAATCCCAGCAAATAAATTCCAATCTACCACCTCCAATGCAACCTATGATGAGAGTAAAGACACCAAGACATATTCCAAGTTAAGGGCAGCCAAGGGGTCCTAAACCCAATCCCTGTGAGGATGTGTGGACAAAGGCCTTGATCCTAGGCCTCTCCCAGAATTTATTATTTTGTGAAGAAGGGGGTGGCTCAGGGATGAGTGACAGTGAGGAATGTGGAAATTACATGAGTGAGTAACTTGAACTGGCTAGTCAGATGGGGAGAAAAACATCTCTGCAAGTTGCAGAGATAAAGATATGCAGAAGGATCAATTCACATAATAAGGTAGCAATTGAATTGTTTTAGGAGGCTGTTGCTTTGGTTTCTGATATGTAAACTTTTGTGCACTGGAGAGTCATACCCTGTTTACATTGAGGCTCATACCCAGTTGACATTCCACAGAGCTATTAGTTGTAACATCCTGCTGTGTTCATATCCCTTACTGAGAACACTATGGGAGGAAACAAGAGACTGTCAGCTTTAAGATATTAAATACCAGTACCAAGGCTAGCCTTATTTGCAATGCCTAGAACCAACTGAAGAGAGAAGGAAATGCCATAGCCAGCTCTCCACATATCAGTGTAAGGAAATAAGTCTCCAAATAATCAAAGTTGCAGTAATTGTTTTGCATTCAAGGGGAGACATTTGAGTTGTCTCCTGCAGGTAATATCATGTTTTAAAAGTTTCAAGTTACTGATAGGGTAAAGTGGTGTGTGTGTGTGTGTGTGTGTGTGTGTGTGTGTATCTCTGTGTGTGTCTGGGTGTGGTGGTCTGTGTGATTTATGTATGCCTGTGAGGAATTTTGTTTCTTGAGTCACTTTTCTCAGATAAGTATTGTGGTGTGATGTGTAAGCTATGGAAATAGAATGCTTTGGAGACATTGTCAACAGTTCAGTAGTTGGGTAGACAGAGCTAGGCATAAAGCAAAGCAAGGCAAATCAGAAGTTTTGCAAGAAGTGTCAGATGAATCCAGTAACAAAAATGAGAAAGAGAAAAAAAATTAAAGAAGACTTTGAAGTTGAAATATTGAGATATCAGTGTTATCAGTGATGTTTCCAATATTGGTAAGAACTAGGAAAACAAGTTATCAATTTTAGGTAAATTCATTCTTAGAATCATTAACTACTTATTTGAATCTTCCTCTGATCACATCTGTGAAGGCTTGCCTAATGACTAATGGTTATATAAGAATGTAGGTAAATAAATAACTGAATCAATGATAGAAATGATGACATGAGCGTTTGATGTCATCTTAAATATAATCAGAATTAATATATTCATAGTTACATTGTCACTACTATAATCACACATTGTAAACCCAAATATCAAGTTCAGTCATGAAAATATTGTAATTCACTTTTTGGTTTTCCTCACAATCCAAAAAGTTATATTTGTGATCCCATTGAGATGTCATTGGAATCCCAGCAAGTTAATTCAAATCTACCACCACCACCAATGCATCCCATAGCAAGATTAAAAACCCCAAGACATATTCCAAGTTAAGGGCAGCCAAGCGGTCCTAAACCCAATCCCTGTGAGGACATGAGGACAAAGGCCTTGATGCTAGGCCTCTCCCAGCATTTATTATCTTGTGAAGAAGGTGGGTGGCTCAGGGATGGCTGGAATTACTGAGTAAATTGAGCTGGCTGGCCAGGTGCAAGATTGGTATCTCTGTAAATTGCAGAGATAAAGATATGTACAAGGATCAAGTTACATAATCCAATTTAGGTAGCAATGGAATTGTTTTGGGGGACTATCTGGTTTGGTTCTGATATGCAGACCCTTGTGTCCTGGGGAGTCATAGCCTCTTATCTATTTTTTCTGATTTTTTTATTTAAAAAAGATAAAAGTCAGAAAAGAAGAACAAAAAGCAAAAGGCATAAACAACAGCAAACTCAAAACAATAACAATATGGGTTTTCAAAACAGAGTGAAAGAAATTTAACAATGGTTGTTATATTGCATATTGTTCTCTTTTTTTTCAAAGAAATAAAAGAAAATTAAAGAAAATAGAAGAGTAGAAAAGAGGGGTTGAACAATAAAAATAAAACAATAAATAAATAAATAAAACAATAAAACAAAAATAAACAACAAAATATAAACAAAACAAAAATAAACAACAAAAATAAAACATTAAAAATAAAAGAAAATTAAAGAAAATAGAAGAGCAGAAAAGAAGGGTAGAACAATACTGAATTTAAAAAAATTCTCATCATAGAATCACTAGTTGATACATTACTCATTGCTATCTTAAAAAATGGTTGCTAAAATCACAAAATCAAGCATAAATAGTGGCTACTCAAGCACTGACAGTGCAAATCCTTCTGTTCAATGTTCCAACAGAAATTCAGTAATATGATCATCAATCTTACACACTATACATACCATTATACTTTAAAAAATTTTTTTTATTATTTTGAAGATAGTAAAGTACAACAGAACAAAATGGAATAAAGCCAATTGAGACAGTGTAGTGAAATTGGTACAGAACTACACAGCAGGTTACCGGGATAACAGTAATAGTTACCATAGTGTATCTCGTTATCTTCACAATAGTTAATCTTTCAATCAGGTATAGCAAAATCAAAGGAAATACAGAATATTATAAAACTTATCAAAGCAGAATATTGAATACAGCAATACCATTAATCAGGACAAAGCAAAACAGTGATAAAAATTTTTGCCTTCAAAGAGATGGTAGAAGGAAATCATCCTTATTTGCTATATTACATATGGTCAGCCTCACAAGAGATGCTCAGATATCTGGCTCCCACTTGCTAATGGGGTGGGAGGTGATGGGTTGTATGATGAGCCCATAGGCTTACACTTATCTTTTTTATTCCATTTTATTTTAAAGAGAATAAGAAAAAAGAGGTCAGTACAGAGCAGATCGGAACCAGACAACATAGGCAACACAATACTTAACATTAAGACAACCAGACAATAACAATAGCTATCACAATATTTCTTTCTCTGCTATAGTTGAGCGTAGTTTCAAATACAATAATATCAAACATACCAAAGAAGTATAAAACCATTCAAAGAGTGAAAGAATTACAGGGCATTCTGAACCGAATAACAGAGAATGATCAATGGGTACAATAATATCTCATTTTCAATAAAAAATTTTGTTTATATTTTCACACATATTCAAATCCCAATAAGACACAATGTGATAGATAGAACCAATGGAAATAGAAGAATAGAAGCTTGGTAGGACTTCTAACAAGGACAGTATTAAATCAGCAATAGCTGTCATAATGTTTTGTTGCCTTCAAAACAGCTGTTCATAGCATCACATATAATAAAGTCAAACAAAACAGGATAAAACCATTCCAACAGATGAATGAAAACATTGAAAGGCTTCAAAGCTATGAGATGGGGACTCATGATTACCATAAAATCTTATATACTCTTACCAACTCTCATACAAGGGAGACTATATGGTAGTTACACATGTGAGTTTGGTTTATTTCGCTTATGAGTATGTTCTCAAGTTGTGTCCCTTTATTTATAAATGTCTCAATGTGATCATTCTTTATAGCTTAGTAGTACTCCATTGTATAAAAATGCCACAACTTTTTTATCCATTCCTCAGTTGATGGGCACTTAGGTTGTTTCCAAGATCTGGGTATTACAAATTGTGCTGCTATAAACATGGGTGCACATATATCACTGTGGTATGAGGTTTTCAGATCTTCTGGGAATATGCCTAGAAGGGGAATAGCTGGGTCAAATGGGACCTCCAGACCCAGATTTTTAAGGAATCTCCAGACTGACCTCCACAGTGGTTGCACCAGTCTACACTCCCACCAACAGTGCAGAAGAGTTCCTTTTTCCCCACAGCCTCTCCAACACTTGTTGTTGTTGGTGATTTCTATGTTGGACAATCTTTCTGGAGTGAGATGGAATCTCAGTGTGGGTTTAATTTGCATTTCTCTCATGACAAATGATGATGAACATTTTTTTTCATGTATTTATTTGCCATTCGTATTTCTTCATCTGAGAACTGTGTATTCATTTCAGATGCCCATTTGTGGATTGGGTCTTTGAATTTTGAGGGTCTGATTTTTTAAAATTCTTTATAAGTTCTAGACAGAAGTCCTTTGTCTGAGGGACTGTCCATTAAGATTTGTTCCCAATTTGTGGGATTTCTTTTCACTCTGCTGGAAATCTCACTTATCTTGAGGCTTGTACCCAGTTGATATTCCCTGAGAAATTTGCTCTAACATCTCACATGCTCATATCCTGTACTTATCTGTATTGTATGGAGAACACTATGTGAGGAAACAGGACAGTCTTTTGGCTATAGAAATTGCATGTTAACACCTTGGCTAGCCTTTTTTGCAATGCTTAGATCCAATTGAAGAGAGAAGGAAATACCCTAGCCAGCTTTTTACATATCAGTATAAGGAAATGAATCTCCAAATAATCAAAGTCACAGTAATTGTTTTGGATTCGAAGGAAATCACCAGAGTTGTCTCCCATAATCACAGAAAAAACAACTAACCTTCCTAACATTTCTTTGCATGTGGCATATATTTATTTTAGTAAGTTCAGCAGAAGTATTTGCCATGACTCAGTGGTAAGTGTCATTAGCAAAATATTCATTAAAATTTTATGAAATAACACTTATTAAAATTTTATGAAGACAAAACATGAAAGATTCAATGATGGCCATCTTAATGAGACTAAAGATGTAGCTAGGTGCTTAATTTTCAGTCCAGTTATACAGTCATCAAAAACCAAACAAATATTACACATAAAGGCACTTGTTAAAAAAATACTTCTTGTCACCAGTTTTGTGTTAAAAACACATTTTCTGTAAATTCTCAGAACAAGCATTTATGGGAAGACAATTAGAAACAAACAATAGCAAGCCAATACCTAAGTTACATCTAAACCCAACCTAACCTAGCATAACTCTATAGTCTTATCAGTGTCCAGGAATCCACTCTTATACTCAGAGTGAATAATGATATAGAGAGATAGGCAATTTGCTTAGAGCAGAGATAAAAGAAAGAAAATAAGTAGGTATCCTTAAATAGAAAATCTATAATCTTTTCTCAACTGCAAGTTTTGGGGACCAGTGGTTGTTCAACATACTTTGGGTACTGTGTGAACTCTCTGGCTGTGATAGGGGAGGCACATGTCATTTTCTGCCACATGAAGGCATCAAGTTATGCAGAAAAAGTAAAAACAGTATGGCATTGCCTCAAAGAAGTGTGTGTTACTCCATTTTGGTTCATGTGAATGAAGAGGAGGTGAATTTATTTTTGTACCAGGAATTGAATTCAGGGTCTCATGCTTGCAAGGAAGACATTGTGTTGTTGAACTATATCCCCAGCCTGAGGAGTTAATTTTTAAAATCCAGTTTGCTTTCATTTTTACTTTCTTTGATCATAATACAATGAGGCTACTTCAAAATATATTTTCAAAAGTTGAGGGTTTTTTTTAAATGACAATGAATGTGTTTTTTGAGTTTTATGCTTTAGTTTAGTTCATGACTTGCAGACAGAGATAGTCAATTTCTAGTTGGTTGACCTTTTAAAAAGATTATAAATGTATATTGAACTTGAGAAACCACTACTGGTGTGAAGGAGATATTTTTGTTTTGTTTTGTTTTGTTTTGTTTTGTTTTGTTTTGTTTGCTTCTTATGAAAGCTTTTTAGTTTACTTCCCAAACACTTAAGCAAACATGCAATTATTTTTGAGAAATGATATAAGGATTCCTAGTTAGTTCAACAAGATAGTGTTCAAAGTACTTATTTTTACCCATTAGCAAGTGACTGATAAGAATGGCCAAATTTCTCAGTTGGGGAAAATGGTTGGTGAAGGGGGAGCCTGCAGTCCTGCAAAGAAAAAAATCTGAATTCTATTCTCAATAAATTAAAAAAGAAAAATTCTCAAGAAAGAGGTTTTCATGATCTCCAAAAGATTTTCCAGGATCAAAACTTAAAATGGTAGTTAAAAATACTACATTTAAAAAAAATTTTATAACTTAAATGGCATGTAGATGCCATGTTGTAAAGATTACTCAAAACTGGATAATTAATAATTGTTTTACATTTGTGCATGGTCATTTGTATTATCTCTTCAACAGATATTTTCTAAAAGTCTCCTGATAGTAAAAATCTATTTTAAGCATTATAGGAGACAGAGAGGAGTAGGATAGAGTTCTTACTCTTTTGAGGTTACCATCTGTGATTTTTATAGGCATTTTAAAGTAACATCAGACAGGGTAAAACATATCAGGCTGTAATAGAGACACAAAACCTAGTATGTTAAAATTCAAAGAAAGGAGTTCTAGTTCTAATGTGGATGACAAGGAAACCTTAGAGAAGGAAATGAGATTACTAAAATTCTCCTTCAAAGAATTTTCTCTTCCATCAAGGTGAGAAAATGGAGCTGAGAAACTAGAACCTAAGGGCATTTAAGCTAAAGTCAATGACAGAGACATTAAGGTGCATACTATGTGCTAGGAAAGAGTGGCATGGTAGAAATCTATGGCTTTCTATAGATTATAAAGAGACATCAAGCCAGAATGACACAGTAGGACTTTGAATGTTGGATTTTTAGGCTTTTGCAATGTCAGTGTTTGAAAGACTTTGCAAAAGTGCATGAGATGCATCACTGTTTATCTGATAAAGACATTTACAGAAATATCTCAGTCTCAAATTACAAAGTCAGCTATTTAACATATTAAAAAGGAAGTAGAGCCAGTGTGTATATTAAAATGTAAACAGATAAAATATGAATGCTTGTCATTCTTCTGAAATATTTCTGAGTATTATTGATGCTATGCTTAAAATATACAAAAAGTTTGCATTTTCCAGTGGTCATACTTATTTTCTTCCTCTTCGTTTTATGAAGAAAACACCACTCTGCTCTTCAAGTTAACCCCAAAGAGAAGTTCAGTGTTTCTTAAGGAAACACCTGCAAACATTTGGGAAGAAAGTATTTTTTAGTTCCTGTAGATAGTGTTAGACTCTACAGATTTCAAGAAAATAACAGATATATTTTTGCTACTTTTAAAAATTTATTACTGTAAAGGATTCATTGCCATCAGTCCCCACCAGAATGCTACCTGCCACTGTCTTGAACACATCTATCTCATCATTTTTGCCACCCTGTGAAGCATTCTGGAAGTCCTCCCCCATGTCTCTGTAAGGTGTGATCCAAAATAAGGTAAATAGGGTAAATGTTATCCATCAAAAATCCAGGTTCATACAAACATTTTGTACGTTCTCTCCCACCTTATTTACTGGAGCTGGCAGCATTCAACTTCTGAATGTCCCTCAAAGTTCAAATTAACATGAAAAGTAAAGTTTTAATTGATTGAGGCACATCTGTCCCAGAAATTGGCAATAGTGATGGAATAAGTGTTCTGTTATTTTTTAAGCCAGAAGAACAGTAGTACAGAACATTAGCCTGACAGGTCTCCTTCACTAATATAATCTTCAGTTATTATTACTAGTGGAAGATCAGTCAAGGACTCCAACCATCATCATTTTAACTGAAACTTTAGTTTCAGGAGCCAGAAAGGTGCCTTTGAGAACCAAGAATTACTGTAACATTTAGCTTTGTCTACTAATCAAGAAGATTATGCTACTGGAATGAAAACTGTAAGGTCCCAATACTGTTTCTGTCATGGAATCATTGCTCAAGTATTTTAGAAACTCATTTTCTGAAGTGAGATACAAAGCACACTCTTGCAAAGTGTTGTTTAATTGACAGGGTCTATTCTCAAAGGATAAAAATATGGTAGAAAATTGAAAAGTAATCAATTAGAATCCTGTTCAGCTGGAATATCAGAAAGCACACTGCCAAGATTCAGAAAAATGAGATAGGTCTAATGTAAATTGTTCCATGAAGGGAGGCTTAAATTCAGTAACCTGAGATAGTGATGAACAGTGTCTTGTCCTTTCCTCCCATAAACCATTAAAACATAATCAAAGGACAGAATTTATTATATATATATTTAAAGTTCAAGCAGATTTTCCTAGTTTTCATTAATTGTCTAGCTCTTGAAGTAAGGAACACTTTTAAGAATAATTACTGAGAATTAAATAATTCAGTTTTGTCCCTTGTATTTTAATATTTTGAATCATAAAATTTAAATCATTTTGTGTTAGATTGTTTTCTGAGGTTTCTTAAGACCTCAGCGAATATTTAGAAGGTTTTATACTATCTTCTGTTTTTTTTAAATGCTATAGATTTAGGATAACAGTGTAGAGAAAACACCCCCAAAGTACAAATAAAATACAAATAATCCTGGAGGAAATACTACAAAACACAAAAACCAGAAAAAGCTTATACAGTACATTAGTTTAAAATCAAAGACTTGCAAAAGGTGTGGGATCTACTACATGTGTTTCTTAATTTTTGAGCTTATGTGAGGTATTTACATTCCACAGGAAAGGCTGTTTTCTCTACCATGTTTTTATCCTTGTGGGAAACAAACATTAAAGATTTTCAAAGAGCCAGCCTTAGAAAAAAGTAGTTATGGCAACCTAATGTAGAATGGAGTGGGAAAAGCAGTAGGTAAGGAGACCAACCAAATAACAAAGGTGAAAATTAGAGTTGAAGCAGTGCAAATTTAAAGTTTGTATGGTTGTGAAAATAATTGTCTTGCTAAAAGCAATGTCATTTTTAATAACATGTTTATTGAGCATATTATGTATGTAATGTTATGTTAAATGTATTCCATACATTAGCACAGTTAATTCTGCAGTGTTTCTGCAGATACCAAGATTATTTTCATTTTACAAAGGAAAAAATTAAGGAGCAGAGAGATTTAGTTTTGTATTTAAGGTGGAACACCTATTAAATGAAGGAGGAAAATAAACTGAGGTCTTTCTGGTGCCTACACATTTATTATGTTTCACATGGTGTGCTATCTTCCTTCCAGGAATTAAAAGTTGAAAATAAATGATAAATAGTCCATGTCTCCACAACTTTGAGTCAGGGTGCCTGTGGAAATAGAATATTGCTTGAAGTTGGAGAGATGATGGTTATTATTTGGGATATATTGTATTTTACAGTCAGCTAACATGTATTTACTAGTTACTTCATTTGACAAATTTTGAGCACTTTGTGTCTTGCACAGTTCTTAGCTCAGGTAAGTAGTAAGCAAACGAAATATGAAAGAATCTATTCCTCATGGACTTTAATTTCCAGTCAGTAAAGTTATACAACAGAAAATAAATAAGAAAGAATGCACTATTTTATGTTGATTGACCTGGAAAAATACATGTAGACATGATTTTGAGAGCATTAGAAAAAAAGTACAATTTTAAATAGGAAGCACAAGGAAAGCTTCATGAAAAGGTAATACTGAAGCACATATGTGTGGGTGTACGTGGGTAGGTGGGTGTCTGATGAGGACATGAAATCTACTCTAACAAATTTCAACTAAACAACACAACACCATTAACAAGATCCACCATGATATGTATTAAGATTCTAATGATTTGTTTATTTTATAACTGAAAATGTTTAACTTTGACCATTTCTCACTCCACCCTTATACCTGACAATCACCATTTGAATATATATATATATATATATATATATATATATATATATATATATATTCCATTTTAATTTATCTGTTGATGGTTATTTAGCTTGCCTCAGTATTTGTCTGCTGAAACTCATAGTGAAGAAAGCATGAGAACACAGTTATTTCTTCAACATACTGACTTTCTATTCCTTGCATCCATATGAAGAATTGGTATCACTCAATCATATTGTAGGATTTTTTAAATGTTTTAAGAATCTCAATACTGTTTTCCATAATGGCTGTATCAACTTACACAATCAATTTATCAATTTTCACAACTTACAAAAGTGTGAAAGTATTACCTTTTCTCCACATCCTCACCAGCATTTGTGATCTTTTGTCTTTGCTTCTGTTAATCCTTTTATTCGTGTGAATTGATATCTCGTTGTGTTTTGATTTTTATTTCCCATACATAATGATATTAAATGCCTTTTAATATACCTATTTGCCATCTTCTTTTCTCTAGCATCTAAAAAAGATTTCTCCCTGTGGAAACATCTCAAAGATATAATTCATTTTAGGAGCTAAATGATATTAACTGCAATGGATATTTATTATCAATATTTTCTTCCAAAATTGTTTACCTTTGTTTTATAAAACCAGTTTTCTAGAGGTTCCTTGTATGAAGAATTTCAAATAGTTAACCTCTTCCACCTGAATGGATATTTCATGGTACTCATTCACTCCTTTTATTTTCCTTTTCTTTTCTTCTATTTGTATTAGCAATGTTTGTAGTACATAACATATTCATTGTGGGGAGTTGGTACATATACATAATATATTTTCTTTTACTCACTCTTTTAAATAAAATAAGCACCATATCAAATAAAAAGTGTTATTTTACTTATCAGGAAATTGAGGCAAAATAATAATAATAACAATTCTTTCAAGTGCTGAGTCATGCATGCTTAAATCCAAATGGATTTGATAATCTGAAGCAAGATATTTCATAATGATTTTATTTTTGTTCTTCCTACATATCTTTAAGTCCTAGATTTTAGCAGTCTTGAAGCAACCATCCAAGTTCCTGAGCTCAATTTTTTTTAACTTCACAACATGGATCATAGACCCAGCTGAGTCAACTATCTGGGAATTATGATTCGTGTTATAGTGTCTTAAATAATTATGCGGTTGTCTTGAATAATTATGGGGTGACTAAATTATCCATATAAATAGAGCTGATTAAAGCAAATCTTGTTGTCCTCTTACTTTCAGACATCTTGGAAGGATTTGGAGCACATCAGTGGCACCCAAATGATGGTTCAAAGACAAATGCTGTGTTGGCTATATTGGAATCATATGGAAAACTTCTAAGACGGTAGAATTCAACCCCTATTCCAAACATAATGTATCAAAATCTCTAAAGGAAAGTTGTATTATAAACAAAATTGAACAACAACATCAAACCTTCCCCAGATAAATCTAATGATCTGTGAAATTCATAAAGCAATGGTGTAGAACAGAAATACTTAAATGTCAATGTACAGAATAATCAACTGGGTTGATTGTTAAAATGCAAATTCTGATACAGGGTAGGACCTGAGGATCTGAATTTGTAACAAGCTCTCATGTGATATTGGTTCAAAGACTATGTAGAATGAGGGTTTAGATTACTTCTCAGGTTCTTTTTACCTAAGTTTTCTTGTGATTATAAAGTGCCTTGCAGGAGCTATAACACACTACCCACATTCACCTCAAAACTTTTCATTCAAACCAGTATATTTTTCTATACATAGGCTATTTCTTTTTTCAAACATGTGCCATACAATAATTGGCTTATTTTCTTTCACTTTCAGCTCTGCCTTTGTTTCTTACTCTTTAGCCTTCAACATATATCTGAATAAGTCATGAAAAACTTATCTGTTGATGCTAAACATCCTGGAACAATGAATCAAAGCAAACCTTCTATGTGAGTAAAAAAAAGAAAGACAAGAAAAACACCCTGCCAAACACCAGCAAAGAGGTGCTTATTGTCATATAGAAATGTGAAGATCTGCTGTATAGTATGCTGCACAGCATCTAAATGGGAGATACCCAACTATCATGAAGCTCCAGAAGGCCTTAGACAACAGAATAAATAAGAGAAAATTGCAAGGACTTTTCATCTGTGTTTCCACATTAAACGTCTGTGTAGTTACTGTGAGCAAAGAAAAGGCAATTGTGCAGATAATTCTTTGAAAATTCACCAAATCAATGAGGCTAACAGATGTGGCAGAAGATTATTTTATACTTAGTCTTTTCATCCTTTTGATGACCTTTTAGAAAGAGTAGCAATTAATTGTTAATGTAGATTTTGCAACATTGTTAGGCTATAGCAATATCTCTAGAAATAATCATGCTTGCTACTGACATATGTAACAGGACAGATGGAGACAACCCCGATTTTCGATATTTTATCTATGCAGTGACATATACTGTCATTCTTGTGCCAGGTCTCACAGGGAACATATTAGCCTTATGGGTATTTTATGGTTATATGAAAGAAACCAAACGTGCTGTAATATTTATGATAAACTTAGCTATTGCTGACTTATTACAAATTCTCTCCTTGCCTCTGAGGATCTTTTACTATTTGAAACATGACTGGCCATTTGGGCCTGGCCTCTGCATGTTCTGCTTCTACCTAAAATATGTCAACATGTATGCAAGCATCTACTTCTTGGTCTGCATTAGCATACGACGATTTTGTTTCCTCATGTACCCTTTTCGCTTCAGTGACTGCAAACAGAAATATGATTTGTATATCAGTGTTGCTGGCTGGCTCATCATCTGCCTTGCCTGTTTAATCTTCCCCCTTCTCAGAACCAGTGATGACACACCAGGAAACAAAACCAAATGCTTTGTGGATCTTCCTACAAGGAATGTCAATCTGACCCAGTCTGTTGCCATGATGACTGTTGGTGAATTGATAGGGTTTATTACTCCACTTTTGATTATCCTATATTGTACTTGGAAGACAGTTTTATCACTGCAAAATAAGCATCCTGTTGCTCAAGACCGTGGAGAGAAAAAGAAAGCCTTGAAGATGATTCTAACCTGTGCAGGGGTATTCTTAATTTGCTTTTCACCTTATCACTTCAGTTTTCCTTTAGATTTCCTGGTCAAGTCCAATGAAATTAAAAGTTGTCTAGCCAGAAGAGTGATTCTAATATTTCATTCTGTAGCACTATGTCTTGCTAGTCTGAATTCCTGCCTTGACCCAATCATATACTATTTCACCACTAGTGAATTTAGAAGACGTCTTTCAAGACAAGATTTGCATGACAGCATCCAACTACATGCAAAATCTTTTGTATGCAATCATACCACTTCTACCATGGCAACTGAATTATGCTAAAAACAATGACAAAATCCTGAATGAGATACTACATCAAAACCACATTTGTAATATCTCAAATTACAGGAAATACTCACATAAAAATTCACAGCTTTTTAATTACCCTCTATAGGAGGAAGTCACATTTTCACAATAAGACCTATTTCTAGGATTCTACTTCACCATCATTGATATTGAAATGTTCCTGTAGAGATTTTGCCAGTTATTTCCTTAAAATTTAAACTCTAAAATTTTAATAATATTCAGTACTCATATGCTCTCAACTGGAATCAGAAGCTTTATCTGTGAAACCAAGTCACAAAGAGATTACTAACTCAAGACAACCATAAGCATTTAGTTCTTTTAGTAGAGATGATGAATCTCTATACTCAAAGGGATTGTAGTTACCTATTTGTACTAGAAATCACAGTTCTCATTTCAATATCATTGTATTTGACATAAGGTAGACATCTGACATACTCTGTGTAAACAAAATGTTAGCAACATAGGTTTATCTTTATTTTTCCTATGTGGTTACACCCTAGAGATTGAAGCTCTTTTCTTTATTCTGTGTCAACAAGAAATACTATCATTCGCACACAGCCATTGAATGAAAGTCTGATCTCAGGCCTCTGGTATATTTAAATTAGGAACAACACACAGATTCATACACAATAACCCTCCACCACATTGAATATAATGAGGGCAGGTAGTTTATCCTGTTTTACCTGAGGTGACTCCAGCGGTCTTAGGATAAGGACAGAGCATAAAGTAACAGTAACAATTCTTGGCTTTTTAAATCCATTTTCAAAGAATGCCTCTGGAGTTATATAGATCTGCCTAGTAAAGGGAGTTTCATTATGTCTTTAAAGTGATATTGAAGTAACTTTGGCTGCACTTATTGAGCCTATGCAAGAAGTAGTGCACTAATTAATGACTAAGTCTGGTTCAGAGTGAAAAGGGGACCAAAAGTGAACTATACCTCTTATAAATATTACTACATTGTATTTCTCATTCCCAGGCAAGTGTCATCTGTAAAGCCACCTACACAAACCAAAGTAGGGTTTAGAGGCAATCAATCCTATTGACCCTAGAGTCGGTATTGATTATCTTTTAAAATCCAGCTTTGCCCCAGACATAATATTCTGAATCCTTCACATCTTACATTCAAAAAACTAAGGAAACAATTCTTTCACATTTTGAGCAAAGTGACGATCATTTTGGCAGCCATATAGGTATCCCTTACACTGCCTTGCCTTCTGCCTGCTTGGTAATAGTAGGCAAGACAAAACTGAGATAGTAGTAGTAGTAATTAAACCCAAGGTCCTAAGTATTACAATAATGTTAAACATGCTTTATCAAAAATACAGAACGTCTAAAAAGTGATCTACTGAAAGCTATGTCCCATATAATAAACTTTCTACATTTCACCCAGAAGAAATGGAGAAATCAAGCAAGTGTTTTATCATACTTAGAAGAAGGTAATTTTAGGCACACTATTATAATACTAATACATTTTGGAGAAACCTAGTAAAATCACAGTGAATTTTAATAGTTAAAATGAGTTGATGTTTCTCATCTGCACAAATGTTGATGTTGCTTCAACATTGTTAGTAAAATAACGTATTAGACAATGACTTTGTGCTGCTAGCAACAGTATAACCATTTAGCTCCTAATTATTCATTTTAAATTACACATTTTGATGTATTGCATAAGTTTTAAATGAGTTTAAAATTGTGTCTTAAAAACATTAACTATAACTGTGTCTTGTCTATTTGATTTAAAGAAACTTATATTTGAGCATAATTTAATGCATTGGGATTGCAAGCAGTCATTTTGTGCAGTGTGAAAGTAAGTATTTGTAATGGAGAGTGTTATCTATACTCTCTGTTCTTACTATTCTCTATATTAGCTTGAATTACATTTGTTAGGGTGACTTTGGAATATCAGTTATGTAATTTTGTTGTCATAATGAGTTTACTTTAAATGTATCTTTCCTTAAAAAGAGAGTAAATGTTTCCAGAAGATTATTGATATTTTAGAGGATTAAGTGTAGAGCCCCATTGTTGGGCAGAATATTTATATCATTCAGGGAGAAGATAAGTCTTTAATATTCTTATACTGCTTAGATAAGGTGTTCCTTTTGTTGAGACCTTTCTAAGTTGTTATATGATACACTGATTTACTGTATTCATCCCTTGCCTCATAAATATGCTTTGCTGTCTGCACTGTTCCTTTGCCCTACTTGTTAGTTTGTCAGATCACCTTTTTTACTCCAAGGTGCTAAAGACTATTTTCTTATTACATACCCAGTGATATGTAAATTCTAGACTTTAGAAATAGGCCTTGACACCAAACAGCTTTAATGGAGGAATTACAGACAGATGGGAAGGGAAGATATTTTGAAGAAAGTGACTCTTACACATACAAAAAAGCAGTATATTTTACAGAAGCAGTTCCTTTCAGACTATATTTAGCAGATGGATTCTCTGTTTAACATTTTTGGATATGCTAAATCTTAAGAAATATATCCATAAATGTGGTTACCAGTTTCTGAGGTCTCTGCATATTTTCCTCCTCTCTCCTAGCTTCCAGGGGAAAAGTCTAAACTGGGAAAGAAATGCTGCTGAAGCTCCTATCCCTATACCAGCCTCTTCTCTGAAGTTCTCCTTTACTTGGTGAAGTCTTTTTTTCAGACTTCTCATTTATTGACTTCTATGTTCCATGAAATTGGGTTAAAGAAAATAAACTGCATCAACTATGATCATTTACAATACAAGACAAAGAATCTCACATTTCCTGTATAAAGGTGTTTGATTTTGTAATTTCAAAATACAAAAAAATTTTATTGTCTCAAGAGATAATAATGACAACATAAAAATCACTCTATATTCAAATTTATTCTTATTGGAATAAAGATTTATAAGATTAGTATCAAAAAGAGCAAAAGATTATGGCAGAAAGCAAAACATATTGATGAATTGTAGCATGCATGTAGTAAATCAGAGTATCAAAATATAGGCAGATGGTGTATATATCATTATTGTCATTCAGTCCAGCAGAAAATCTTATTAATTTGTAATTCCATGGAGAACTATTTACACCAGAAACAATAGAATTAAGATACTTTGTAAGCTACTTTGGTCTGAAAGTGTGCATCAGTGGAAGTCTTGTGTAACTTAATCATCTTTTTGTTTTCACTTTGAGAATACTGTGAAATAATGCACTCAAAGTTTATTTAGAGCTAAAATTTATAATTTTCATTTTAATAATAAAGATTGTGTCTATAATTAAATGAAAATGTTCTGCCTCCAGAAGTCAGTGTGTATTTAGACACTTATTTTAACAAATCAATAAGTTTTTGGACTTTCTTTGTTAGTATCCTTACACACATAAATAAAAGTTATGTGAGACTCTACTTTTCTACAATGGAGAGGTACAATTCAATTTGCAAAGAGAAAACTGAGTCACTTCTTCCACCTTACCTTTTTTTCTTCCCCACTACCCTGCTATAGATAGATATTTTACAATCCATACTGTGCTAAAATTATCCTCCATCTTCAGTATAGATCAATTTAATTTTAACTACTTAAACTCTTGTATTTGCAATGAAACATTATATAAGAATATTTTTTCATAGTCTTAAGGATCATTAAGACATGACAGTCCAATGTTTCTTGTGGAATGGCAGAGGAAAACTCTTTTCCTTATTGTTCCTTCTGTCTTATTCATTCAAATCCTTTCCAAAAATAAAAACAAAACAAATTAAGCCAGGAAAATTATTTTTTAATGTAATAGCTCTCTTTTATTCCACTTTAGCAGCACCTTTCTCAGTTCATCTATATCCTTAATGTCCAGACTTCCAGGAACATGGTGAAGTAGTAAGCAATAGAGTAAGATTCTCTCTGAGATTTGCCATCCAGACACTGTAATATAGCAGCATAAGTAAGACAAGAAAAGGAAAGTGGGTACAGAAGGCTCTCCTAGACTCAGGAATGATCTAAAGCAAGAATTGAAGCCAACAGGGAGAGCAAAGAGAGAAACTTTAGTGAAGAAAAGGAGGTAGCCAGTGGAACATTATCCCTGAGTCAAGACTCACTGCATGAAAGGAGTAGTTCAAAGCTGCAGACACACAGTGACTACTGGGAATATCAGAAGCCTCCACAGAGAGACATAGCAGTGGAAAGGAGCAGTGGATGTGAAAGACTGTACTAGCTGTGGGTGAGTGTTGAGGGCTTGCTCATCCTGTGGGAGACAGCAATTGGCTGGAAACCATCTTGAAGAGGGGCCAACTGAGCTCAGAAGTCAGAACAACTGCTGGGTCCATCTAGCAGGTCCTAACTGAGTTCGAACCCATGGAAGATGCACCTGACTGCTGCTGGCTGAACGGGGCTGATCACAGCCAGAATACAGTCTGAAAATCAGGGGAAATAAAGGTACAGGCTTACTGAGATTACTACTCTGACATAAAGCTACTGTTGGCTTGCTGGAATAAATCAACACAGATCCGAACTCTGTCTTCACACGTTGTCTACTAGTGACCCGCAGAGAAAACCTGGAAGTGGATTTTTTCTTTTTTTTCCCTCTCTCTCTCTCTCTCATGAATTTTTGTTTTAGTATTTTGTTTGCTTTTGTTTGATGATGTTTTTATATGAGTGTGAGCATAGTTTCTTGCCTCTTTGTGGTTGTTGTTCTGTTCTTTCTTTTATTTCTTCCTTCTCTTTCCCTCATGTCTTCTGTACCAGTTTCCAAAAGGTAGCCTGTTTTTCCTTTGTCCTCAAGGCTTGCATCTAATTTTTTTCCACTTCTTTTTCTACTTTTCTTTATCTACTTCTCAATTTTTCCCTAAATCTTTTAAAATTTTAATCCCTGAGGGTAAAGTTGACACATTAAAGGCTTATATACTGTATATAATTTACTGATTTGTTTTATTATTTTCTACCATAGTTACTATATTGCATATTGTTATCCTCTAAGTAGTCACTCAGACTACTGGCTTTAGGCTTGCAAAGTAAATCAAACAATACAAGCTTTAGGTTGTTTCTTTACTTCAGTTGTTATCATTTCAGACTGCGTTCTGCTGAATCAGTTGCTTATGGGAGGAGGGAGAGGTTTCTTCTCTCCCAGCTCACATGGTGGCTGGCTTATGGTAGCACATGCCTTCCATTCTAATTCTCCCCTCATCTGACAGGGCCTCCACAGGCCCATAGGAATCATGGCTTCCATCCTGGCTCTACTTTTGCCTGTGTGGTTTGTTTTAGATTTTCTTATATAATCACAAATCTAGTTTGTAATGTTAAAGGTGGAGGTTAAAGGAGGTGGTTACCTCAGTTGTCATATTCTAGCCTGTGTTTTATATTATTCTTATTGTTGATGTTACCACTTTAACCAAAATGACATAATTGTCCTAGTCAGCTATTCTTCCCTATATTCCAAGGGTCATGGAAAATATTGTGCATCAGTGACAAAGAACCATGGGCTGGAACAATCAGGCTGTAAACTCTCAATCTCAACAAATAAAAGAGGTAGAATCTTGCAACAGACTCAAAACAAAAAAAAGCTACATCTGAAAGTGACCTCTGAGAAGTAGTCATTTCCTAAGTTTCCTAGAGCAACTAAGCAAAGGTAACTTACAAGCACAAGCCTCAGAATTAAATGAAAATAATAGAGAAGAAGAGAAGGGGGCTGGGATTTAGCTCAGTGGCATAACTGCATGCCTTACAAGTGACAGTCATGAGTTTGATCCCCAGTACCAAAAAAAGAAGAGGAGAACACAATTAAACAGGATATAACCCCAGGTATCCAGTTCTCCAAAGGCAAACCCAGGGGGAAATGATGTGAGAAAAATTGAAATCCACTAACCTGACCTTTCTGAAGTGACAACAACAAAGTAATTGAATGCGGCTCTAGAAAAATCAAATCAGAAACAATTCCACACGTAAATGCCACAATGGAAACTATGCTTAGTGACTCTTGAATAGATGCAGATACAAAAAAGAAGAATAGAAAAGAACTTCAGAAAATCATGGAAGCAATGAGTCCCCAGCATAGGAAAGAAATGGAATCCATAAGACAGATTTAAGAAAAAATGTGGGAGAATATAAATTCCATTGAAAGTATCCACAACAGGATGAGACAATGTGAGGGCAGAAATTTAGATATAAAAGATAGGCTGCCATTTAGAGATCATGAAAAGAAAGATTTATTATAAATAGCAAAGTGCCATGAGAAGTCAATACAGCAGCTGCTACACAGTGAAAACAAGAATAACTTAATATTCACTGGAGTCAATGAAAAAGCAGGAGATAACACAAATGCTATTAAAAAAACCTTATTCACAGTCTTCATGGCAGAAAAGGTCCCTGGTAAGGAAAAAGAAATTGTTATACAGATAAGTGAGACATACAGAATGCCAATTAGCCATAATCAAAAAAATCTACAGCCAGGCATATCATAGTTAAGATTTCAGAAATGCAAACCCAGAATACAATGTCAAAAGCCACTAGTGATAAAAAGCAAATCACCTATAATGGAAAACCCATCAGAATCACAACTAACTTCTCAGCACAACCCTCAAGTCAAGCAGGGCTTGGAGTGGAACTATTTCAAGCTCTAAAGGAAAACAACTTCCAAGCCAAATTGATGTAATATGAAAAACTATCTTTCAAAATTGATGGATAAGTAAGATACTTTCATGAGAAATAACATCTGAGAAAATTTATGACCACCAAAGCAGGACTCCAAAAGGGTCTGAAGGACATTCTAGAAACAAAAAAACAGGAATTACAACTCCATGAGCTCCAAAAGAAGGAATATATTAGGCAAGGTAAACAATTAAATAAGTGGTGGAAAAAAGAGGGCGTCAATAGCAGGAAGAAACATGACAAAGATAATTCTATACTTATCAATTATAATCACCAATCTTAATGGTCTAAATTCACCAATCAAGAAATAGAGACTGGCACAATGGATCAATATGCAAGATCCAACAGTATGCCACATAAAAGAAAAACATTTCATTAAAAGTCAAATTCATAAACTGAAATTTGAAGGAAGGAAAACAGTGCTCCATGCTATAGGAACCCAGAGAAAAAGCAGGGGTACGTATTGTATTTGCCTTCAAAGTGAATTTCAAGCCAAGACTGATTAAGAGAGATAAAGTAGGTCACTATATCCTTGTAAAGGGAACAATCCAAAAGGAAGAGACAGCAATTATAAATATATATGCAACAATCCACAGTGCACCCAACTATATAAAAACAAATATTAACCAACCAATATCTGATTAACCAATTAATCAGATAAACACTAATACGCTTATATTGGAAGATCTCAATACTCCACTATCACAAAAAGACAGTCCACTAGACAAAAAAGTAATAATGAAATATTAGAACTGAATCAAACTTTTGATCAAATGAACATATAGTTGTTTACAGAGTGCTGAACTCCACAGCATCAGAATACACATTCTCTTCAGCTGCACATAAGATGTTCTCTAAAATAGACTAAATATTAGCTCATGGAATATGCTTAAGTAAATGCAAAGGAATAGAAATTATCCTATGCATATTATTAGACCATAGTGCAATAAAATTGAATATCAATGTCAAAAGAAAACAAAATAACATCATAAATACATGGAAATACTTCTTTCCAAACAACCAATCAGTCACAGGTAAAATTAAAAATGAAATAAGACATTTTCTGCAATTAAACTATAATGATAACACAATATACCAGACTTATGAGAAACAATTAAAGCATCCCTAACAGGGAAATTTGTAGTAGTGAATAGCTATAAGGAAAAGAGTAAGCAAAAATAAACAACATAAAGTTGAAGTCCAAACTTAAATAAAAATAAGAGCAGGTCAAGCACAAAGCTTGTATGAGGTAAGAAACTAAAGATCAGAGCAAAAGTTAATGCATAAGAAACTAAGAAAACAAAACAAAGAATCAATAAATGAAGGAGTTTTTTCTTTGAAATATTAAATAAAGTCAACAAACCCTTAGCTAACCCTATAATAAAAGGGAGAAAAATACTTGAATACATGCAATTAGGAAGGAAAATGGTGAAATCACAACACACCCTGAAGAAATCTAGAAGATCATCTATACCTACTTTGAGAACTTATACTCTAAGACAGTGGAAAATACAGAAGAAATAAACAGATTCCTAGATGCATGTGAATTACCAAAACTGGATCAAGAAGATACAAATATCCTAAAAATTAATATCCATCAAGGAATTTGAAGATGCAATTGAAAATCTACCAAGAAAGGAAAGTCCCAGACCTGATGTACTAACTGCTGAATTCTACAAGAAATTTAGAGAAGACCTAATAATGCTACTTCTCAAACTCATTAAGGAAAGTGAAAAATACTCCCAAATTTATTTCTGGAAACAAGCACTACCCTAATATCCAAACTGGAGAAGGACACAACTAAGAAAGAGAGCTACAGGCCATTTTTCCTAATGATCATTGTTGCAAAAATCCTCAGCAAGACACTGGCAAACAGAATGCAGCAAATTATCAAGAAGTTTGTACACCAAGAGCAAGTTGGACTCACCCCAGTGTTTCAGGGTTGGTTCAATATACATAAATCAATAAATTTAATACATCATATTAACAGATCCAGGGATAAAATCCTATGATCAGCTCAATAGATGCAGAAAAATCTTCTGACAGTCAAGTACTCATTCATCATAAAAACCATACAGAAAATTGTAATAGATTGTCTTTACCTCAATCTGATAAGATCCATCTATGACAATGTGACAGCCAATATTATACTAAATGGACAAAAAGTTTTCAATATAAAATCAGTCATAAAAGTTTCCACTGTCTCTACTGTTATTTAACATAGCCCTAGAAACATTAGCGAGAGCAATTAGACAAGTGAAAGAAATAAAAGGTAAAAGGACAGCAAAGGAAGAAGTTAAATTATCATTATCTGCAGATGACATGATACACTATATAGAAGATCCCCAAAACTCCCCTGAAAAATGGCTAGATTTAGTAAGCAAATCCAGCTTCTTAGCTGGATGCAAAGTCAACACTCAAAAATCAATATACTTCTTGAATATGAATAAAAAACTCACAGAGAAAGAAATTAGAGAAACAATATATTTCACACTAGCATCCAAAAAAAGAAATACCTAAAAGTCAATCTTACAAAGGAAGTGAAATATCTCTATGTTGAAAACTACGGTACTCTGAAAAAGAAGACTGAAGATAATACCAGAAAATGAAAAAGTAACTCTTGCTCTTGGGTAGAAGGAACAAATATATTGAAAATGGTCACATCTCCAAAACAGTTAAACATATTTAATGCAGTTCCAATCAAAATCCCACAGCATATCTCACAGAATTAGTGAAAAGATATCCTAAAATTCATTTGGAACCAAAAGAGATCTAGAATACCAAAGGCAATTCTGGGTAACAAATTCAAGACAAGGGGAATCATAACCCACAACTTGAAATCATACTATAAACCTACTGTGATAAAAGCAGAATGATACTGAAAAAGAACAGACCCAAGGATCAGTGGAAGAGATTTAAAGATCAGAAGCAATTCTAGACATCCTCAGCCACCTTATTTTTGACAAGATGCCAAACACATTCACTGAAAGGAAGATAGCCTTTTTAACAAATGGTGCTGGGAAAACTGGCTTTGGACATTCTGAAGATTAAAACTGAACCCATATTTTTCATCATGCACTAAATTCAAAATGGATCAAAGATCTAAATATTAAAAGAGAAACATTAAATCTGCTGAAAGGTAGAATAGGTAAAACTCTTGAAGACATCGGTGTTGGCAAAGAATTTATGAGTAAAACCTTGATCACACAAGACTTCAGAAAGAATCAACAACTGGTACCTCATCTTATTAAAATATTTTTCACATAAAGGCAAACGCCAAAAGAGTTAAAGGACAACTCACAATGTAGGAAAATATTTGCCAGGTATTCCTCAAACAAAGGATTACTATTGAGAACATATAAAGAACTAAAAAAATCAGACCTTCAAAATTTAAAGACTCAATCCAAAAATTGACATCTGAGATGACACTTCTCAGATGATGAAATACAAACATCAAATAAATATATGAAAAAATGTTTAAATCATTGGTCATTTAAGAGTTTGAAATTATAACAAAACTGATATTCCATGTCACCTAGGAAAGAATAGCTATTATCAAGAACTCAACCAATAACAAACGTTGGAGAGGCTGTGGGGTAAAAGGAACTCTTATGCACTTTTGGTGGGAGTAAAGGCTGGTGCAACCATTGTGGAAATCAGCATGGAGATTTCTCAAAAAAAAAAAAAAAACTATTACTAAAGTTTCCTTTTTACCCAGCCATTCCGCTCCTGGTTATCATCTTAAAAGAATTAAAAGCATCATACCACAATGACATATCCATACTTATGTTTATAGTAGAATAGTTTGTAATATCCAAATCTTGGAAGCAACCTAAGTGCCGATAACTGGTGAATGGAGAAAGAAGATGTGGTTCTTTATATAATTAAGTCTTACTCTGCCATAAAGAAGAATGAACTTGTGACATTTCTAAGCCAATGGATTTTCCTTGAGTAGATACACTTAAATAAAATAAATTGGACATAAATGTGTGAATAGCACATTGTTTCTCTGGTGTGAGAAATGGAAAGTGTGAATAAGGACCAAAATATATTTTGAACCAGGAGTAAAATGTTCAAATAGGGAAAGGAACTGAAAAGAGGAGACAGGGAAAGGAAAGAAGGGAAAAGTTAAAAAAATGGGAAAAGAAGGAAAACATGGAAACAAAACTTTATGAATGAGGATAGGAGAAGGGTTTGAAGGAAGGGTATGGAAATGGGTAAAAATAACCTTAAGTTTTTTAAAGAAACCTAGTTATCTTCTGTAAATACCAAGTTGTTAGGAATTACACAGTTTGAATGTTGCGGGGCAATTCTTCTAGGATGTGGTAAATGATTTGCAAAGGAAGAATTTCCAAGTCTTTGGAATCTTTATTACTATATTTTCTTGGATTGGTGGTGGTGGGTTAAGTGTAAAAGAAAATCTCTCAAATAAATGCAGTTGTTTTAGTTTACATAGTCCTCAGTTTATAAAGCATTTTATGTATGAATAGCGTTGGTAGGAGAATAATTTGTAGCTTTCTTGACCTTCACTGACCATTTCCTCAGCAGTACTTATTTAGTCTTAACCACTACTTGACTTTGAGAAAACACTATTTTTCTTTAGTTGGTGACTACATTCTCTTCTTCCCACATCTTACTGCATGTCTTCAGGCTCACCTATAGGAATAGCCCTTATTCAAGTACATACGTTTGCCTTGTATCACTTCAAAGAATAATAGAGAAACTGCGTCCTTCAGAGGACTGTCATTAGGCCTGGCTCCCAAATCTCATTCTTCTTCTCCTCTTCCTCCTCTTCCCTCTTCATTTCATTTTCACTTTTGTCTTCTCCTTTTTTTGCAGGAGCTCTTCAAATTTGTTTCTGCACCAAAATGGTGAGATTTTTCATAAGTTTATACAAAATACTGAATATTCAAAAATAGTAGGATTGATAGCCTTTATACCTTTTAAATGTTAATCAAAAAGAGAGTAAAAATAAAAGTTTAAAGACGTGACCATCTAATTTATGATTGAATTTAACAGAAATACAAAAGGAATAGTCCTACTATAAATTCCCACACCATCTTTGCATAAGTAAAACATATAGATTACAGTGTGAAATTGCATCATTGCCTTATTTCATTCAACAAGGTGATTCACATAAAAACTATATAATGCATTCTACCATGGAAAAGTTCAAATATATTAAAAAAATATTTAAAAATATTACTATAATGAACCCTTATTATTCAGCTTCAAACATTATCAACACAAGACAAATTTTGTTTCTGCATTAACTTCTCTGTCAGAAATCAAATTACAATTCAGACACAAATATTTTATCTGTAAATATTTTAGTAAGTTATAGTAGTTTTAAAGTCACTCTTCAACGGAGGGCCAAAAGGTAGTATAAAATAAAAACTGACTTACATGTTTTTCAAAAATAATGTCAAATGCTAAATTCTAACATAATCCCCTTTAATAGATCTGAACAAGTTCTAACACATAAAAATATTAAGAAACTTCATATTTTTAGTGGAATTTTCTTTCTATTTTCTTTCTATCAGTTTCCTGATAATCTTTTTGAATCTGCTTCATGAATTCTAGGTTTTCTTTATATTCTTCATTGAACATTTCTCTCCTTTTGTGTTCCTCCATTCTTCTGTCTGTGTCTTATTGAGAGGTGCTTAGACTTTCTTTTATTAATCTTCCAGTCATGAATCCATTAGACAGAGTCGATAAAACAGAATAAAACTAATACCTCTGTGTTTTAGTTACTGCTGTGACAAAATACTTAGCACCCACAAGTTAAAAGAGGAAAGGTTAGTTTCAGCCCACAGATTATAGAAATTTTAAGCTATCTCTAAGGCAGGGTGTCATAGCACAGAAACAATTCATGGCCTTCCAGGTAGAAGGTAGCAAACAGTAAGCAGCCTTCATTCTTTTTCTTTATATTGCATCCAGGCTGCATGGGCAATGATTGCTGTTACTCACATCCAGATTTGGACTTCCCTTTTCTACATTCAGAGCTATACTGATGCAATTCAGTTATCACATACCATTAATTTCAGTATCACAGAGCCTACTTCACATCACACACCAATGATCTAGCCACCTCCCAAAAGTCCCGTCTATGAGCACATAAAGAGCCATAACACTCTGGCTAGTCATATCTTCAAGAGTATAACAAATCTAAGCAGAGCACTATCAGAAGCAGGAACAAGAAGCAGGTTCAGTGATTGCTATGGACCGACAGCCTTTTCATTTAGGACAAATTGTGGTAGGGGAACCAACTCAACCAAATATATCCAACCTCTTGGACTCAAACACAGTTATAAATAGGACTGAGGGGACTCTACTTCTTCTTGTGGTATGTGTGCATCTTAGTTACATTCTCATCACAGAGACATAATGACTAAGACAAATCTTGAGGATAAAATGTTTACTTTTGTCCACAGTTTCACCTCATGGACAGATATCTCTAAAGATAAAAGCAGCATAGTAGACAGGTATTACAAGGAAAAAGTTGTTTCATTCCAGAAGTATAGAATAAATACAGGAGCTGAGGAGGGAGATATACCATCCAGGTAATGATTGCTTCTGACCTGACACCCCACTTCCAAACAATAAATCATGTGTAATGCATGTATATTACAATCACCTAAATACATGAGACTTGGGGAGTCATTTTAGATCTAAACTATAACAATGTGTAGCATATTTTCTTTCTTCTTTTCTTTCTTTTTGTACTTCCATGTGAAACTAAAGTAGTTCTTTACTTTAGATTGTCTCTCTCATGGACATGTCAGGTTAATTCTCACCAAAAATTGTATATAGAAGATTCAAACATTTCTATTAGATTATTAGTTGGTATTTACTTTCTTACAGTTTTCCTCAGTCTCTATAGTTTCCTTCCTCTTCATTTTTCTTACCCCTACAATTAATGTCTCGAAACTACTCACTGGCCACTCTTCCCTCCAGATACAAAAATAGTATTAACAAAATTAGATTCCTTTGTTTTCTTTCATTTATTGGCATATTTTGTACTTCTTCTCCCTTGTGTGAACCAATTTATTTTTTTCCTCTTCATTTTTTTTGACCTCCCAGCCTACTCAACCTCAATGCTACATTCAGACTTTCTTGATTATTGAAAAAATGGTAAAATTGTTAAATCAAATTTTAGATTACATGTTTGATATGTGGTTAGATTTGTATTTGCTAGTATTACAGTTAGTAATTCTCTATTTGCATCTCAAAATACCGATTCTATTACATTGACAAGGATGAAGAATTATAGGAACATCAAAACATAGCAAAAAACAAAGATACATCACAGTGAAACAATACTGACTAATGAGATTTTTACATAATGATTATGTTTTTCTGCCTCATAATTTATCCTCAAATATAAAAACACAAAAGCAATAAAAACATGAGACAAAAGGCCACAAGATAACTCTAAAATCTCTTAACTCCCCAAAGTGTGAACTCTCGTGTGCATTAAAATGCAGGAAGACACCAAAAACTCAAAATCTAAATGGTTAAAATACTTGAAGTGTTCAAAGAAGAAACAAATACAGTAAATAAATCCATAAGATATTTGCTAAGGTCAAAGAGGATGAAACTAGACAGATAAAACATTTAAGCAGATGATTAAAGACATTAAAGAAGACACAATCTGTCTTCAACTTTAGCTGAAACTACCAGTTGCTGTAATCTACCAGTTTTAATAATTGCATTAATAAATAGCCCATATGTGAAAATACACTAAGTAACATGGTCCATGGTAGGTCTTGAGAATCTTTGTATAAGGATATTAACTCAAGAATTAAATATATCAGTGAGTATGGAGGACTTCCAGGAAGGCTCTCCTTGAAAGAAGAGTATTTGTCTCCATTTTGGCTAACCCAGGCCCTAATTCCATGTATTGATGTGTGCATAGCTGGCTAGGATATTTGTTCCTCTCCTCAATTGGTTTGAAGCAATGCAAATGGGTTTAGCTGAAGTGCTGTTGTCTACCCTTTAGAGCACTGTGAAATGTTAGTGATGCCTCATTTAAAACTTCCAACTAGTATGCCTGAGGTAGGCTGAGTGATGACTCGATGTTGGCTGAGACTGAGGCTTGAGAAAGAACCCATGAAGTCTGGGGAATGGAGGCTACACATCAAAGCTGAAGCACTGACCCCAAAACACAAGATACTTCCTCAAACTGTGTTATGCAGATTACTCTTTTTCTGCATACCTCTCTCTGCAAGTTGCAGAGGTGCTATTTTTCTTCTTAACTACCTAACTCACAGAACTTGCATACTTCCAGCCATCCTCACAGTCACTCATCTCTGAACCACTTCACTCTTAACAAATTAATAAAACTCAGATTCAGGCCTGGATGGAAGCCTTTGTTCAGGTTAGCCATTATTCTAACTGAAATTAGGAGTTCCTTGGTTTGCCACAACTTCAGATATGCATTTGTCTCTGTATTTTTGCCATGGGTTTCCCTGAAAGTATAGATTGGAATTACTTACTGGAACTCCAATAACTTTTGTCTAGGATTACAAATATGAATTCCTCTGAACAGCAATGAGGTCTGACAGCAATGAATTCCTATAAGTCAGTGCTTACAAGAGAAGCAGATTTAATGAAAGATATATAATTACAAAAGAATTTACAATATTGTCTTATAATGGCTGCCCACAGAGTCAGATACAGAAGAATGCAAAAGGACTGTCTGTGTGCTAAAGATCTAAAGGACATTGTTGAAGCCTCCAGTGAATGGTGCCTTGCAAGTCTATCAGGAAGCCAAATAGTCTGCAATGGGAGACTGAAGCATCTGTAACAGTGAAGACTGAAGACAATGTCCAAAGTGAAGATGAAGACTGGAGCTGTTTCAAAGAAACAGAAGCAGTAGCCTTCCTTATTTATTTTTCTTTTGTATCATTCTGTGACAATTCTGTCTGGGTTGGGTTTCCTATACCCAGTAATATGCTGAGCCAATTTAGTTGAATATTTCCAACTCAAGGTGACACAATCAGTTAACAATCACAGTCCACACACTGTCACCTAGCTAACCAGACGTATTCCTTTAAACTATAAGCTCCAAATACAAAAGGAAATTCATAAGTACATATAAAATGTTATAACTGTGCTTTGTACAAGTAGAAAACACACTAATTCCCTCCTCAGAACAGAAGATAGGTTTGTTTAGGGTGATATTTATTACTCAGGATAGAAAGCATGTTTCTTAAGGGTGATATTTACTCCTAACATTTCATAATTTGAACACAAGTTTAGCAATGCCCAACATTTTAACTGCCTTTATAGCTTGTTTCCTCAGAAGTATGAAGAGACCAAAATGACAAGGGGTAAGTCTTCACTTACAGTTCAATGGTATCATCATTGTGCTTCCTGGTATAAGGCTTCCCCTCTCTGGAATTAAGACTTCTAAGCCAGCAGAGCATAAGGTCATGGGAACAAGAATCAAAAATTCTCCAGTGGATCCCTGGGGATAACAGTGAGTGGTGATATTCTAGCTCCCACCTCTTGATTCCTGGACCCATGAATCCTGCCTAAGAGAACAGAGTATCATACAGTGGACAATTACTTGAAACATTATACAACTTACTGAAATATATACACCTTACTGAAGTACCTTGTCCCAAGTCTTCAAGCTATTGCTACCTATGTGGCACTGTAACTGTGTCTTTAGAAGGACATTCCACATTTTTATTAATCCAGCTGCTTCTTGATGGTGAGGAACTTGGTAACATTAGTGAATTTTATGAGCATAAACCCACTGCCTCATATCTGTGGCAGTAAAAGTTATTCATTGATCAGAGACAATGCTTGGTGCTAGAAATTCTGTGAATCCATGGATGATAGTTTTGACAAAATCATTACATGCAGGAAAGGCAAATTCATATGCAGAATAAATGTGTATGCTAATAATGTCAAAGCCCTCTCTTTTCCATGATGGAAGTGATTGAATATATTCAACTTGCCAACAGATCACAGGATGATCAACCTGGACAATAGTTCCATATTGGGAACTCAGTGTTTGTCTCCATTGCTGGCATATTGGGCATTCAGCATTGACTGGAGCCTTATCAACCTTAGTGAGTAGGAGTCCATCTTGCCCATGCACAACCTCCATCCTTGCCACCATGGCCACTGTGTTCATGAGCTCATTGGGTAATGACAGATGTGACTAAAGAAAGAGGTTGATCACAATCTACAGAATGAATTATATTATCTACTTGATTATTCGAGTCCTCTTCTGCTGAGGGCACTTTTTGGTAAGCATTTACATGATATACAAATATTTTTACATCCTTTGCCCACGTGGAGAGGTCTATCCACATACCTCTTCCCCTAATATTTTCATCACCAATTTTCCAATCCTATTCCTTCCAAGTTTCTGGTCATCCAGCCAGACCATCAGCTATTGCCCAGGAATCAGTACGCAGTTGCACATCTGGCTATTTCTCCTTCCAGGTAAATGTAATACATGGTGCACATCTTAAAGTTCTGGTGACTTTGATGATTTACTTTCACCACTGTTCTTCAGGAATATGCTGGAATAAGATTGTAATGATTTTGCTGTTAACTTATGGGTTGCCTGCATAACAAGCATAAACACCTGTAAACTAAGCCTTAAACTTCTCTTTCTTTGAATGCTGAACATATAATATAACCCATGAGATCAAAGATGTATGTTGGAAAACAGAAGACAGTATAGCAGTCATATGAGTCATGAACATCTGGGTAACTTCTTCACATAACTAACTTGGAAACTGTGGGTCTTCTCTTGCTTGATCATATATATATGTGTGTGTATATATATATATATATATATATATATATATATATATATATATATATATACCATTTTGATTTAATGATACAGTGTTGCTGTGCACATCCAATCCTATGAGTTGGTGGATCAGGTAATAACCCAGCTCATGATACAGAACTCAGGTTGTATGGTAACCCGATGTCCCATGTTAAAGCATTCTGGCTATTTTCACTAAGGACCAGTAGCAGGCCAAGAGCTATATTTCAAAGGGAAATCAGTTGTCTGCAAATGATAGCACAGCCTTGTTACAAACTCTTAAAAGTATCCACAGTAATTCACCCATGAGGGCTTACCAGAGATACCACATAGCATCACTACTTGAAACTGACACTCCAAGTAACATTGGATCTTCTGGGTCATATGGCCCCTTTGGCAGAGCAGCCTGCACAGCAACTTGAACCAGTTGCAGAGGCTTCTTGTTCTGGGCACCATTCAAAACTAGCAATTTTCCAATTTACTCAGTAAATGGGCTGGAACAGAACACCTAAGTGGAGAATGTGTTTTCTCTAAAATCCAAGTAGGCCTTCTTTGTGTGCTTCTTTGGGGATTGTAAGAGGAGATAGATGCAACAAACTATCTTTTACCTTAGAAAGGATATCTCTTAGTGTCCCACATCACTTGACTCTTAGAAATTTTTCTAGGTAGAACGACCTTGAATTTTGCTTGGAATTATTTCCCAACCTCTGTCTCTCAAATGCTTTACAAACAAATCTAGAGTAGTTGCTCCCTCTTGCTAAATTGGTCCAACCAGTGTAGCACCATCAATGTAATGGATCAGTGTGATACCTTGTGGGAGAAAAAAACAATCAAGATCTCTGAGAATAAGTTGTGACACAGGACTGGAGAGGTAATATAACACTGAGATAGGACAGTGAAGGTGTATTGCTGGCCATGCCAGCTGAAAGCAAGTTTTTTTCTGATGGACCTTGTGAGTAGGCATGGAGAAGAAAGAATTTGTCAAATCAGTAGCTGCATATTAAGTACCAGGAGATGTACCAATCTTCTCAAGCAAGGAAACAATATCTGGCACAGCACCTGCAAAAGATCACCACCTGTTTCAGTTGATGGTAATCTACCATCATCTTTCAAGATGATCCATCTTCTGCACAGGCCTGATGGGAGAATTACATGACGATATTAGGGAGACTAACATCCTTGAATCCTTGAAGTCCTTGGTAGTGTTACTAATCTATGAAATCCCTCTAGGATGTGATGCTGTCTTTGCTTTGTGATTTTAACAGAAAATGGAAACTCTAATGACTTTTTTTATTTTGAAGGTAGTAGAAATACAACAGAACAAGACAGAACAAAGCCAATTGAGACAGTGCAGTGAAATTGGTACAGAACCTCACAGCAGGTTACCGGGATTACAGTAATAGGTACCATACTGTATCTCATTATCTTCACAATAGTTGTCTAGCTAATTAGGCATAGCAAAATCAAACCAAAGACAGAACATTATAACACCAATCAAAGAGAATATTGAATAGAGTAAAGCAATTAATCATAATGAAACAAAACAGTGAAAGCAACATTTGCTTTCAAACAGAAGATAGAGGAGATTCCTCATATTTGCTGTATTGCATATAGTCATCATCCCAGAAATGCTCAGACCTCTGTCCCCAGTTGCTAATGGGGGGTGAGGGGATTGGGATGTTTGATTCCAAGCCCACACACAGGTAGGCTCACAAGAGATGCTACTGGTTCTCCTCCTGGCTCAGGCTGGAGGAAGGCACTTACCAAAAGGGTGGGCAAATTGCTTCTTTGTGCAGCTGCCTGGGTTCCACCATGGCAGTGGTCAGATCTCGGGGACCGCTGACAAGTTCTCCTCTTGGCTTATGCTGGAGGAAGGCATTTACCAAGAGGATGGGTGAATTGCTTCTTTGTGCAGCCACCTGGGTTCCACCATGGCCATGGCCAGATCTCGGGGGCCACTGGCTGGGTCTCCTCCTGGCTTATTCCAGAGGAAGGCACTTACCAAGAGGGAAGGAAAATTGCTTCTTTGTGCTACCAGTAAATTTTTACTGCAGGGAAGATCCTGTTTTCTTAATTCCCCTTTCTGAGGTTTTATGATTCTTCTGCACAGCCCTTCAAGGGTTTTCCTCTCTAATGACTTTTACAACATTAATAATCCTCACACTACTGGTTAAGGCATCAGTGTGATAATTCTCCAAGGTACTAAGTATATCTATCCCAATCATGAATTCTGGACATGGGAAAATGACTACAGGATGGATTCAAGGACCTATTGGACACATTGTGTCAGCCTTTATTAAAATTCTGTTGATCACCAGAGTTACACAGGGATCTACTCTTACTAAAGGGATACAATGACATTTTTTATCCCCTGGAATCAGCCTTAGTTCAGAACCAATGTCCAGTAGTCCCTGGAAGTTCTGATCATTTTCTTCCTACAATGTACATACAGTTACTCTGGAAAAAGGTCTCAGGTCCTTTGGGGGAAGAATGGAAGAAGTATTGATTCTAAATTTTGGTAGTGTGACAGACTCCTTCCTCCAGGGGGCCTGGTCTCTGCTTCATTCAAGAGGTTCTGTATCTGTAAACTGGTTTGTGGCAGATAAACTGTTGGTCAATTTGTAACACTCAGCTGAACTAAACAGGTGTGGTACTGGGTATGGATGGCCCACCTGAGGAATGTTGCCAATAAGATAAAAAGAGAACTGGGGAGTAAGGAGTTGTGCTGTTGATTATCCTGGAGAAGCTCATGTTGGCTTTCCTGATATGGACTTCGCTGTTTTCACCATTGGAGGAACTCTGATCCTCCTCACTGCTAAGGATGGCTGCATTTCTCTTTAGGGGAGCTCTGGTATTTACCTTAGGTGTCACTTTTTGGCTCCAATGCAGATGCTTCAGCCACTGGTACAGATCATTCATCTTGCTGGCACAGACTTTCTAGTTTCCATCACTGACCTTTGGGTCTTCCTAGTGCAGATCCTTGACACGGATTTGCATGAGACATTATTGTGGGTTCATGTCCTCCAGTTGGACTCGTAGAGGGCATTGCTGCAAGATCTGGGCCCTCAGCTGGATTCTTTGGATGTCTAGTATGTGAAAAGTTCTCCCGCACTCTTTTGCAGTTGACTCATGGAGTGAATATTATAAAATAGTCCTATAAATTATGTTACTTGTATTAAATCTTTCCCCTTGTAAACTCTTGACTACAATATGTTTCAAATCTGGGAACTGGTTGAGAGGCCCCAAGTCCCTGTTACTATGATTTGAAGTAGGTTTCTATTGATTTGTACTTAAATTTTTTGGTTATATAAATCTAGTAAACATTTTGTAGGTTTCCTATCTATGTCACTTTGGGGAAAACTGTGGCTAATCAGTAAACATCAAAAGTCTACACATGTCAGACTATTCTGTTCATTGTTCTATTTTTGCTATCCATTACAGTAAGTGCATGTGCACTGCCATTGTGAACTTATGTCTGTTCACTCTTGGATCCAATAAAATCCATTGCTGTTAATTTTCCCAATTGAGTGACTATATCCCCACTTTAAGACCTGCTACACTGAGAGAAGTGAAGGCAGATCTCTTTAGGAATTCTGGTGTTTCCCTAATGAATCTGTTTCTCAAGATGTTAGTGAAGGGTACATTTTCTGAATCATTGTAGTATAGAAGATTTCAGTGTGGAAATTCACCCAGAATTCCCATTTCCCTAAACCTCTGAATTCCTTCAACAGTAAACCATGGACTGTCACACATGTGTAACTCATTCACAGTGGGCCATCTTGTGATTCATAATTCTGCCAATCAGCCAGATAAACTATTAAAACCTTTCTTTACTCCATGAGCTACAATACTAAATTTACAGTCTCTATTTCATTGACCCATATCAACTAATTAATCCAGGTGTAAATGTCTATTTTTGCCACCATTATCCCATACTTATCAAGCCCATTCCCAAATTTGCTCATCAGATCTCTGCTTATAAGAGTTACAAAACTCAACAAATTCTTTGGGAGAATAGCAGATCTTCTCATGGGTCACAGTATATAACTCAACCTTAGGAGCCTTCTGTGATTTGAAATTGGTTGTAAGTCTAGAGAAAAAACTGGGTAGTGAAAGTGTTTCCTGAGGAGTGTCACCATTATCATGCTTGGTCAACACAGGACTGCTTTTCCTCAAGTGAGCTAGGAGATGCCAACACTGTAGGGGGTGAGGATGAGGAAATTTCCTTGTATGGAAAAGTAATCTCATTAGAATCTAGGAGCCAAACATTCTCAGCATCTTCAGAATCTTCCCAAAGACATCCATTCCAGTTTTGAGGATTCCATTCTTTTGTGATGAGAGCCCTCACCTTTATTTCAGATACCTTTTGATGCTGTGAAATATACTGACACTGTATTTCAGTCAATAGAAATATGAGGGCCTAGTTTTGGGTTTCTGCAATCTCAGCCCTCTGAATAAAGGAGAGGAAATTATCTTTCAAGAAACACTTAGAAATGCTGAAAGTTTTTATGTGTAGCCAAAGCTGGGAATTTGAATCCTTGAGCTTTGTATTTTTCTTGATTTACATGTTCTCACAGTTAGAAAAGTTCCATTACCTGTGGATGTATTGAACTTATTATATTATTTCATTAGTTTTTCTATAGAGGCTAAAATCAACCAGTCAGCATCATTATATATCCCAGTCTGTGAAAAATTTTCAAAAGTTTAATATATAGAGAAACTAAATTTGTTACAGTTCATAAGTAGTGAATTAGGATGATGAAAAGTATCTACATCACATGCTATTTTAAATAGCCCACAATGAAGACTATCTCTATTTCTCCAAGTATTAGAAAGAAAGACCATAGCATCATCAAGTCTTATCAAATTAAAGAGTCAAACTGAGGAATCCCTAAAACCATTAAAGAATTTAGTTTTACTCTTCTGTTGCTCTAGAATCATCTTGAGTACCAGTCTTTATAAGTCATTGCTTACTAGAGAGACAAATTTAATCCAAGTTATACAAATATATTAGAATATACAAAATTGTCTTACAGTGTTTGCCTACAGAGTCAGATGTGGCACAGTACAAAAGGACTGTATGTGTGCTGAAGTTTGAAGGCCTGAAGTTCACTGCTTTGTTACATGCAAGTCCATATCAGGAGATTGAAGGATGAAGTGTCTGCACTAGAAAGCTGAAAGGTCCATGTTGGAGGCTAAAGACAATATCCAATGTGAAAGTAGCTCCTCTAAAGAGACAGAATCAGCAGCCTTCCTTCTTCATTTTCTTTTTATAACATTCTAGTGACAACACTCCTTTGAATGGGTATTTCACACACAAAAATATGATAAGCCAATTTATTTCAATGCTTCTTATTCAAACTGGCTCAATCACTTAGTTATTACACAGAAATCTTACCTGAATCTAACAAAAGGTATTTATGACAAATCTACAGTCAACATCATTAAATGGGTATAAACTGAAATGCTTTTCTCTATAATTGGGGAAACAAGCAAAGATGTCTACAAAAACACAGCAGAAGAAACATTAAGTTCTGTAGTTACATGTAAGACATATGGGCCCCATAGATGTGAGAAATAATTTTCAGTCGACTTGAGTGGCTTCAGCCCTATCTCTTTGCCCATTGCAACCTAAATTGCCTCTCCTTTGGGCTGGCTCCACAGATATACTGCTTTTCTTACCAGATATTCCACATTTCTGGCATCTCTAACTTCCTAGAGTCTCCACTGCAAATTCTACTTCATTCTTACAGTTACATGCACTGCTTTCTTAGTGGTTCCTTTCATAATCTTCAAGGAATTCTTTTAAAAACTGTATTGAAATATCACTCATCACACAACCTTTGAGTTGTGTGTTCCAGTAAAACCCTAATCATGTGGATGAATGCCAGATTCTGCCACTAGCATATACAGTAGCCAGAACTTTTTGTACTAAAACTAGTGCCTTGGTATTCTTGCATAGCTGAGCATAATATTAATATGGTGAATAAACTGTCTTGGAGGTCCCACTCAAGAGGGAGGCACAAGCTGTCTTTTAAAGTGATGTGTTTATACTTCTGTATGTATGAGTCTGCAATAGATGTGGTATTGCTAAATCTTGAGATGCCATCAAGACATTCATCTTCTTGCTTTTATACAAAGAACTAGTTCTCTTTCTAATGGTACTAATCTTTTCAGAAGCCAAATCTCCTTTGGTTCCATCTTTACCCATGGTTCTTTCTGGGCCCAAATTTAAGCATTTTGAAGTTTTTGCTCTGCCTCTTACTCTCTCCTCCATGCTTACTATAGATTTGACTGAAAATATACAGTGGTTGCCATGCCACAACTATCAAGTTCTAATGATTTAAAATTACCTCTGCCAAATCAACTAATCTACTAGCCTTAAACTCAGCCTTCAGCATGGTGTCAAAATATGGCTAAAATGTAGACCTTTTTTTGCCAGAGTGTAACATGCATGACCTTTCATCCAATTCCCCCCAAAACACTTGTTCATAATAAAAACCTCATGAAATTGACTGTTGACACTCATTACACTTCTGCTTTCCTAAATTCTGATCAGAATCATCCAAGAAGCTCTGCTTTTAACATGATAGGTCTTCTCTAGCTTGCATCCCCAAATCTTTACATAATCCTCCACAAACCAGTTCCTAAGGTTTGTAAAGCACATACTGAGTTATAGGCACATCGTTGACCCTACTTTGGGTACCAATATTTGTATGTGTCATCTTTCCCATCACTGGTATACAGTACCTAACTCCTAAGTTTAAAAAGACAGTAAGTATAATTTGGTTCATAATTTTGTTACTGCATGGTGGATATGATAGAGTCTTGGCTATTGTGTATCATAAGCAATGAAT
>PVJX010009706.1:0-60232 GCA_004027295.1 Dolichotis patagonum | reverse complement strand
AACTTTATGTATTACAAACATGGACTAATAAAAAGAAAAGAAAAAGAAAGAAAAGAAAAAGAGAAGGGAAGAAAAGAAAAGGGAAAGAGTTTCTCAAAGTCCAAAAACAAAAATTTATCTTTCATTTCTGATGTGAATGAATTAAGCACTGACTATTGTCTTTGATTTTAAATCAGTTTAGCTATTTTGATCAATGATATTCATCTTTTTATAGGTTTAATATATCATTTTATTGACTTTGCCTATGTTTTTTCATTTTCAATTTCCTTGGTTTTAACTTTGAGTTGTATAATAGCTTGCATCCTACTGTAAAATAATTCGCAGCGGTCCTGTGAACTTAATTCACTCCACGAATCTGGAAGGGACCATCTTCATGTTCATGCAGGGGAGATGACCATGGTCATGTCTGTCACCTGTTGTGGAGTTCATGAACGGAAGGAAAATTTGCCAAATGCTTCTGTTCATGAACCAAATTGTTTGCAAACAGAAGTTTTCATAAAGTGAGGCAATTTATGAACTGTACTTATGGTTATCTAATTCTTTCAATAGTGCAGTTATTACACCAATTTTAGACAGGTTCTTTTTATTACAAACATTTAAAGACTCATATTTTTAGCTAAGCATTATTTTATTCTTAGTTTCTGTTTTCTTCTTTTAACAATCACTAAAAGAGGATGTCTTAAGTCTGTAACTGAAATTTTGGATATGTCTATTTCCTCTTTCATTTTTTTAAGACTTTGTTTTATTTAATTTGAATTTCTGTTGATAAAAAAGTTAGTATTATAAGTACATGACTGTTGGGTTTTCTAGATGAACTCTTCCTTCTATATTACAAAATGTCTCTCTCTATTCTTTATGACATGTGGTTTTCTGAAACTGACCTTTGCGGATATTAACATAATCATTTGAGCTCTGAGGCTTTGGGTTCCCATGGTATTTCTTTTCTAACTTTTTAGTTTTAAGCCACTTGTGTCAGGTTAAAAGGCCATTTTCCTTAATGGGATACATTGTGTACTGATTTTTAATAATTAAGTGTGATAATCTCTTCCTTTTAATTGAATATTAGGGAACCCTGCTATGCACCTTAATCTCCTGCAAGGTGTTAAGGCAGACAGTGAAAACAGCGAGCAAGGGCAAAATGGTGGCGCAGTGGGAACTGGGGTGACCAACATTCACAAGGAACAAAAGACCGCCAAGCTCAACATTTATTGATTGAGGACAATGGTAAGGGTGTTATGGGATGACTCGGTGCTAGCAGTCTTATGCTAAAAAGGGCCTCTGTGTTGGTGAGGGTGGTGGAGAGAGGTGGCAGGTCTTCAGGGAGTCTGTCCTTACCCTGAGGTGAAACCCTTTCTTATCACAGCTGGGTTCTCAGCGAACCAGGTGTCTTCAGCTGATGTAATCTTGACCTGGGGCATCCTGGCATCACAGGACCCTTGCGGCCTAAACTCTGAACAGATGTACGCAAGGTTATGTTTCCACATACCATAGCCAGCACCCATGGTGTGGTATCCGGCCTTAGATAAGCCCTAATCACTATCTAATTATGAAATGATTCCCCCCAAGAGAATATATATATATATATATTGACAATTGAAGTTTTGATACTGTTTATGTAATTATTAATTCAGTAGTGTTTAGGGTTATCATTTGTAATTTATCTTGTATTTCTTCCATGTGTGATTTATTTCTTATTTGGTTATACTTCAGTGCAATTTTTTGTTAGTTAAATACTTATAGCACTGCATTGGGTCTCTACCTTAAATTATTCAGCAGACTTTTCTGGTTTATTGCTGACTGTTCTATGATTTGTAATATGAATCTGTAACTTATCATAGTAACTATCAGACCATATTATACCATTTCACATATAAGATTCTTAAAACAGTATGCTTTCATCTTTGGCTTACATTATAATGCTATTTTCATACATATTTTACTTCAGCAGATTATTAACATCACAATAGAGTTGATAATTTTGCTTCAATCATTTATTTTATATAAATCTTTAAAAATAAGAAAAATTGTATTTATGCATGTATTTCTCTTTTCAGTATTCTTTACACTACTTTTCTGTAAATGAAAGGACTCATCTGGTGCCATTTTTTTTTAGTTTAATGAAGTTGCTACAACTCTTTTCGGCAGCCTCTATCTGGTAATCGAGTTTCTTCTCATCTGTTTAATCTGAAAATGTCTTCATTTTGTTTTCGCTTCTTTTTAACAAGATGTACAGTTCCGACCTGGAACTGGAAACAGCCAATAAATTTTCTTTCCAAGTTGAAAACGTAAGCCATGTACCCCCATTAATATCACATTTTCCTCACTTGAGTGATTGCCAAACGATCAGGAACTGAGGGCTGCACACAGACTGTGCGTGACTGGGCTTAATGAATTATAATGGAAACATGTGAGTACGGTTAGACTAAATATCTTCAGGGTACAGATGAAGAAAGTAACTTTGGGTGGGTTCAGTGACTTTGGTGCAAAACTGGAAGACAGTTTAATACTTTCTATTGATTAATGTGTGCTGGTCATTACAAACCAGTTTATACCGACTCATACACAGTCCAGTTAAGTATGTAGAAAATACAAGTGATCAGCCAACTATTTGACAAGCAATATGTTATTTATTTCATATACATCTATATATATTCTTGTATGTAGAACAGATACAGATACATTTTTAAAAGTCCAGTGTACCCACAGTAAGGAAACCTAGGCATAGAGAAGAAAAAGCAAGCTTCTTTCCTCAGTGACTGAAATGAAAATATTGTCTTAAAATCCAGTGAAATGAATGTTCAGAACTTCCATATTCTTTTTTTCCTCTAGTGCTACTAACCACACGGAATGTACACAGTGCTGTTCCCCAAACCACTAACTCAGACACCTCTGACACCAAAAGTTGGCACTTCCCAGGCCTTTAAGGTCTGCTCAAAGATCTGCATATATTGCTAATCCACTCCCTTAATGGTGTGACTTTTCCACTTCAGAACTGAAGTACATTCTGCAGAACTGTACAAACCCTCAGCATTTTCTCTTATGAACGGGTCACATATACATACACTTATGAACTTGTCCCTAGTAAGCAAATTCAATCAATAAGAACTTTCAAAAAAAAAAAAAAGAAAACCTGAAAAGTATAAAACTGTGGAAGATTATGTCTTATTTTTATACTGTTTGAAAGTAAAGCCCAGGTAAGTCAGCTGTGCTAGACTTCCTAGTGACTGTGTGTCAGGGTGATACTGTGTGGTGGGGAATGAAGCGACGACCCACCATCTGACAGCTAGAAAGAAAGGTGGTCAGGCTGTTACATAGCTCCAAGTGACCTCTTACAAACACGGTTTTCAGTTCTTATGGTCACTCTGTCTATCCTCCTCCATCTCTTAGCGTATCAACCCATATCCTCCTCCCTGCATAACTGGTCTAAGTTCTTCCTTCCTCCCTCCCTCACTCCCTGCCTCCTTTCCTTCCTTCCTTCCTTCCTTCCTTCCTTCCTTCCTTCCTTCCTCCCTTCCTTCCTTCCTTCCTTCCTTCCTTCCTTCCTTCCTTCCTCCATCCCTCTACCTTTTAAACATTGAGGGAAAAAACAGACAACACAGGGAAACTGTTTTGGTTGACTGACTACATTAATTCTGAATTTCTTACATATATTATAAACTTTTATAATTTGGGTAAGTCCCTTAAATCACAAGTTCTGTGCTAGCAAGATGTCTGATGTAAAAATACTAATCCTATTTCTAATTGACTTCAATTTGCAGAATTTTTCTTCTATAGTCCCACACTAAATAACTCATTGATAACTTAATTTTGAGTTTTAGACTTGGACTTTTATTTTAAACATATTAAAATACTTCATAAACTGTGCATATGTTTTCATAATAAATCAGCATAATTTGTGCCACTGTGAGAAAATTTAGCAATTGTTACTTAGTAATAAAAGTAACCAAATACATAGGTGTTACTGTGAGAAAGTATGGATATTTATTATTTGACATATATTAAAATGTTTTTCTAGTCTGTGATTAGATTTTTAAAAATTGAGTATCTTTTTTAGATCCTGAAAAAGTTTATTTTTGAATCAGGGCTGATCAAATTTTTTTTTTATCTGTGTTTTTAGTCTAATAAATCATACTTTGTAAGTGAAGAGACTTTATAGTGTTTTATGAAACATTCTCTTATTCCAGAAGGTCTCTTTCTCTCTCATGTTAAAAGACTATCTTAGTTGCAAAGAGAAGTTCTTTAGTATTCTGATTTTTCCTTCATATTTCTTTGTTTCCATAGCGTTTTGACGCATTGTATTTTCTTAGTCCCCCTGACGGCTAAAAAAAGCTCTGCTTTCAAAAGCAATAGAATACAGAATTATTTTAAACTTCATGTTCTCAGCTTTTTTGTCTTTACAAGTGAGCTTTGTATGGTGGGGACATAAAACAGTCTGCTTCCACAGCCTTTTTCCCCTCTGTACTAGATATAAATCTTTCAAGCCTGGTAGTTTTTATACAGAAGTTAGTGTCATGTGAAGGTTATTAGGGGCCACTAAAGTAGTGATGGAGAAGGGACTCGGAGGTCTGGGGCCTCACAGGTAGGGCTTGTGGAAGCCCATTGGACCAGCAGGGTGCGAATGCTGACTCCCCTTTAGGATGTGGGGTCTGGTTAGCAGAGGCAGGTCCCTGGAGTTGTGCAGGGTGCAACTCCTGTCTCAGTGCCTTCCTTCTCTCTCTGTTTCTTGGCCACAAGGTCCTAATCAGCCTTCCTACCCTAGTGTCATCCCTCATGCTTTTCAACCTGGACCCATTTTACTCTGGACTGAAAACCTAAAAACTGTGAACACAAATAAACAACCTTCCTTTAAACTGCGCACTCAGAATCTAGAGTTCCAGCTAAGAGAAGATAACCAAGACAGAGCAGGGCGTACGGAATGGATTATGATGTGATCACAAGATGCGCTTAACGCAGGAGTGACACACTTCCACCTTGGAAGAAACAAACTCCACTTCCTGTTGAAAGGTGAAGATATCTTTCACTGAAGGGGAATCTGCAGAAACTTAGTGCCCATAATTTCAATTACAGTAGCAAAAGAATGACATTGTGAACTACTTTTGGCAAACCTGGTATTCTCAGTTTTTATTAGGAAAATAGGATATAGTTTCACTAGCACTTGTGCACGCCAGTGGAGCTTCCCTCTGGAGAGACGGTGTGTGTGTTCTGAAGTGTCCCCATTTCACATGATCAAAGATGCTTTTGTTGTGACTTGTGAGGAGTAGGTAGGGATGAAGAAGTAGAGAATTGTCACAATTATTAAACTATTCATTTTACTGCTTGATTTTTAACCGTATGTAAGAGCTAATTTGATTCAAATTAATTTTGTACATCTATTGATTAAAATTAATTTTGTACAACTATTGTTTCTATTGACTGGGGAAAATTATTATTCTTAAAGTGAGGTAAAATTCTTATCTGAATATTTAGAAAATATAAATTTAGCTCACTTCTCTCATGTCACCAACATAAATCCTAATTGGAATACAAATTAATGTATAAAAATAAACCATAATATACAATAGCATACATTCCAGAAGAGAGCATTTTTCTCATATGATAGTTACTGTGAAAATCAAAAGAAAAAGTCAACAGAAGCAAGCATATAATGACTTAAAAGTTGGTGTATTACAAAGAGAACATAAGCAAAATCAAAATGTAATTAACAGCTATGAAAGTATTTGACAATTATGAGATAATGTGTTACCAGGCTTTTGACGAGTAAACCTTTTTTAAAAGTTAATGGGAAATGTTGAATGTCACTGTGTTTCCATTGTGGAAAGTTATCAAAATTTGTGAAGAAATTATACAAAATTAAATTAGTTGCCCATAATTAACCAAAGAAATTTCTCTAGAACACATTTCAAACACATAGTTACAGAGCAGATTTTTTGCTTATGGAAATGCAATTTGTCCCAAGGAGTATTGGATTATATCCTGTGAGATGTATCACACCCACTAAGAAAATCCATAAAATTAATGTCAATAACTTAAAAAATATAATAATTAGCATAAGTATACTAATATAGAGATTAATAAACAACAATATCAGTATCTTTGACTTTCTGAGTTAATTTACCAATCATATCTTCATCCCCTTCGCACAGGATTAATCAAGTTTCTGAATTTTGCATGATAATAGCTACTTCTCAGTGATCAATACCTATAGTTTATTTTATACATATACGTTCTTTGTTTGCCTTTCTATATGACTACAAATGTAATTAACTGTCAATCTAGAGATTTGGAACCAATGATTTTGTGGAGAGTGGCTGATAAAAATGGAAAAGTCGTTTTTAAAATTCCATGAGATGGAGCACATTAGAAAGTTAGGAAAGAATTAAATATCATTCAATCAAGATCCAAGAGAAGAAAACAGATGAAACAATTACATCCTGTGCCATTTTCTCCCAGCACTCTGCCAATGATGTAGGAAGCATTTGAGATGCCCTGAAGTGAAGACCTTTCCAGCGAGGCCACCTCTGCAGGCGGAGCTGGGCCTGGCAAACTCACCGCTGGGAGCTTCACAAGTCCAGCCTAATGCCTTTTAAGTACTTTTCTCCTTTAAAGTGTCTGAAGCCTTCAGTGTCCCATAGGACATGAAGTTGAACAGGCCCTAACCTATTAGCACTGTTTTGTCCCCCACCCTGAGCTCCAAGCAGAAACTCTGCGTTTGGGGTTCCATAATTTGCAACGCGTCGTCCTCAGATTTTTCAGGATTCCCTATGTGTTCACCTTCAAATTTCAGCTCAGTTTCTTTCTTTCTCAGTGTGCTGTTTCTCAGTGAGACCTCTCAACTTAAATTACCCATCAAACATATTTGCATGCTTTTTAAATCATTTTTCACTGCATTATCCTGTTTTATTTCTTCAAAGCGTGGATCGCTCTCTCAAACTATCTTGTTCAGTGTCTGTCACTCCAATATAGAGTTTCCTCAGGAGAGCACAGATCTTGCCTGTCTCTCTCACTGCTGTGTGTGATCGCACCGTAGCTCACGGGTGGTGTGCACTGAATGATTGTCCAGTGTGAAACAACACAATGGGCTTCCTGCGTGTGTTCAATGATACAGTCTTGCCAGTCAATACCGATGAGAAGCAGACTTGACTGGCTTCATTTTCTCATATGGATCGCTAATGTTTCTTTTATTTGAGTTGATTGGCCACTTTGAAATTTATTGCAAAGTATAAAGGAGGAAAAATATTCTTCACTCTACCCATCTTAGGTTTGCTGGCCTGGGGTCTTTCTGTAAGTGTCACAAAAGACATATCAAAGATTCCTTTGCTCTTGGGGCTGAGAGGCATTTCTAGTGTTTAAATTGTGACCTTCTTGGTAGTGAGAGGAGGCATGACACTTTTATAAATTTGTGCCTTGCGTTTTTGTGTTTGTTTGTTTGTTTGTTTGCAGTGTTAGAAAAACCAGTGCTTTGCAAATGCAGGGGAAACTACTGTGAAGCTACAACCTCCACCTAAGGAGATTTCCTTGTACCTGCTTTTCAGTTTCCCTCAGCTCAAAATAACGCTCATGCCAAAGTGACATATGGGGACATAGTCTCCTGACCTTCTAAATTTGGCAAGCTTAGTGGAAATATATCATTCTGAAGTAATCTAAGAAATGTCACTTAAATGTCACCCACCCCAATGTCTGAAGAAGGACACTTTTGTGCGAAAGTTAAGAGCGCAGGTGTTCCCTTCAAGGCAGTGTTTTGGGGAGCACAGTCCGCATGGTATCACCCGTGGGGCTTCCCTTCCTGTCTCTTCCCTTCCCTGCCCTTTGTCTTTTGCCTCACACTCTAACAGACTCACCCCCTCCTCACTGTTCTGCCCTCGTCCCTTTACTTCCATATTATCATCCTGCCAATTTCATCTCATACTCTTTCTTTGCCCTGCTTGGAAAATGACTGTGAGGTACATGATGTCTCATCCCCTAGGGGCACTGGGTGACCAAAATTAAACTTTCCTTATGGCTTTATAAAGTGAAAATCACACGATTGGTTTTTAACCTGTTATTTCCTAAGTGGTTATTATCTGAGCTAAACTTTTTGTTCCAAGCTCTGATCTTGCACACCTGCGTGTATTTACGGGGAGTCAGGATCAGTTCTCCTCCTCCTTGTAGCATGGTGCCAATGGCAAAGAACTGCTAATGGATGGAAAAATCACAACGGGGGTTTTGATCCTTTCAAACTTCTTAGGTGGGTGATTTCAGCCGAAAAATACAGATGAGAGTAAAACTCATATGCTAGTCCTTGAAACATTGAAAACAGCAATATTTAAACAAACATTTGCTCAGCTAAATTATCTTTGAAAACTACTGGATTTCTTCCACATTTATTCTTGTACATGATATCAGAACTCCTAAATGATTTCAAAACCTCCAAGACCTGTAGTCTCTCTAGTTTTAAAAATTAACTTCTTTCACATGTATTTCACTTAAAGTGTCTTCACGAACATACTTCAGTGACTTGTGTTGGAATTACAACACGACGAGTTGCAGTGCATTTGATGCTGTTGGACTCTAATGATTTCTACTTGTAGGACGGTGTGAACATACAACAATAATTAAAATAATTGTAATCGCCTTTTCTCTGAGAAGCCTCGAGCAAAGCCTGATGGAGCTTCTTTCTTCTTTCCTTGATGGGTTCCTCATTGACACTGTCTCATGCTGGCTTTTAATTGTAATTTTTCCATTAAAATATGATGCCAAACACGTTCTCTTTCAAGACATAAATTTTTACCAAAAATTACTAATGGTCCTCTGGCTAGAATATCATTTTCCTCTCAGCATGGCATTTCCTTCAAAGCCAAACTAAAATTGATTAATCCCTTAGGTCCCACATTACTTTGAAAATTACCATTGCTTTAAAATATGTCCATTTTAACAGATGCTCATATTCCAAACATTTTTTACTCTTTATTTGATTTTCATGACATACAGCAATTATATATATTTATAGGTACAGAGTGATTTTGGATATATGAATATACTGTATAATAGTCAAATCAGACTATTCAGCATACTGTCCACCTCAGGTATTTTTCATTTCCTTGAGGTAAGAAAATTCAAAATCCTCTCTTGTAGTTTTTTTGAAGCATGCAACATCTACTAACAGTAGTCACCCCACTGTGCAGTAAAGCACCAAAACTTCCTCTTCTCTAGCTCCAACTTTGCACGTGTAGGCAAATCTCTCTATTCTTATTTCTCTTCAGATTATGTAAATCTTTCCCCTCTCACCAGGCATTTTTTAAATGTTTCTAAAATTTAGCTGCTGTTTTGAAATTTCACTTTATTGATACAATATATGTTTGTAGCACTCATAGTTAATATTCATCTTGGGTACTAGGTGCATGGACACAGCATATCTTGATTCTTTTTTTAAAGTTTTCAGACCTAAAGTAACTGAATATTTATTTATTTATTTACGTATTTATTTATTTATTTATTTAGGTCCCAGAGATCGAATTCATGACCTCACACTTGCCAGGAAGGTGCTTGTGCTTCTGAGCTACATCTCTGACCCCTCCTAATTCTTTTCTTAATCTCCTTCCCATCTCCAGCACCTCCCCGGCTCTGTCTCTAAATCCCCCTTTCCATATTTCATTATTACTGTTATCATTATTTTTAGTTCATACTTACAACATGTAATGTTTACACTCATTATGGGTATTTTGTGCATGAACATAACACAGCATAACCTTTTTATATGAAATCTCCTGTGTCTAGTCCTATGGTTTTCAGGAAATCATGAATTCTGTGAAAATCCTAGGCTGACAAGAAGATACAACAGCATGACAAACCCACCTTCCTAAGCAGAGATGCTGTTAACTGGTGCACAAATTAGAAACAGTAGTAAAAATGGCTTCCTTTTCATTTACGGTTACACAGACACTGCATGTCGGGCTTTTCTGCTTGTGTTTACATCAGATGAAAATTAATCAGTCATGGATTGAAATCTTAATGCCCAGGACTTCCTACAACTGCATTTGCTGAGGTCTTTAAGGAGGTGCTTGAATTAAAATAAGATCATTAAGTTGGATCCAAACTCAGCATGAGTGATATGTTCTACACAGAAGAAAGACCTTAAAAAGACAGAAGACTATGATTACCTACAAGAACAACAGTAAAGCCTCAAAACAAACCAACTCTGTCAACACTTGATCTTGGAGTTTGAGACTCCAGTATTGTGGAACAATACATTTCTTTTTTGTCAGTCACCTGTTCTGTGGGACATTGGTACAGCAGATCTAGGAATGGACGGCAGCCAAGGTACTTTTGTACGTCAGAGGTTTCCTCTCTAGTGTGGACAAGCTTTCTCTGCAAAGGTCTAAGAGAGATGCCCACAATCTATTCGGTAGTTTGGGCTCTGTGATGAGCCATCAAAGGCTGAGACCAATAACCCTGAGAGCTTTTACAGAAAATCTTACGAAGTGACCAATTATCATGTCTCATTTTCATCTCCAAACCTCATTTCCCCGAAGGATTCAATCAATTCTGATATTTATATCATATATTTAAGAAGCATTCATGAATCCAAAGCTTTCCATAGAAGCTAGAGATGTAATTCAGTGGCATAGGGCTTGTCTGGAGAACACACACACACACACACACACGCACACACACATATGCACACACAACAAAACAAAGCCCCCCAAATCTTCCTTGAGCCAACATAGAATGTCTCCAAAATGATTTTTCTTCTCTACTAAGGTATTTCTTCTAGAATTAGTTCGGGCATTTTTTTTTCATTTTATAACCGAAAAGTATTTCCCTAGCCTTATTTGTTCTCTCAAGTCGGTGTCACGTGATCTGCGTTTGCTGAGCTGGCTCAAGGCTTGTGTTGATTTATTTACTCCCTTCCGGCTTCCCTGGAATTTATTCTTTCACCTTTGGACTCTGATTACCTCCCCTTTCCCCATTACCATGAGTAATGCTCCTGTCTGCCTATGATCTTTCTTTGGGGACTGGAATATAGGGGAAATTGGTAAAAGTTAATGTTCTCCATTAATTTCTCAGAAATTCTCCAGTTCTTCCATTTTGTCTTCTGACAATTCAGACTAAACTATTTTTATGTTTTCGCCTAGCAAAATATCTACAATAGCATTTATTTAATATAAACTCTGTTTCAGGGCTAAGTTCTTTGGCACATATAATTATTCCTATTGTTCTAATGAAGAAACTGAGATCTTTAAATAATTATTCAGAGTTCATACAGATACTGTGTTTTGGAAATAGCATGTAAACACAGATAGGTCTTTTTCTGCAACTAGAATTCAAGACACTTCATGGTTACTGTTTTAGATATTCATAATTTTGAATTTTATACTACTCTAGAAGGATGGTATGTAGTTCTTTCCTAAAAATATTATTATATTTTTCCTTGTAAGAAAAAGTTGTGGAATTTTTCTTAGCATATGGAGTAAAAAAGAAGAGAGCTGGAAACCATGACTTAGTTTCCATATGCTTCATATTCAAACTAATGCTGATGCATCTAAGTCCACAGCACCCAGTTGCCCACGGTTCTCCACCATAGTGCTTTCCTTGTTCCCGATCTCCATGGAGGACCCTACATTACACCTAAGTCACTGTCTCCTGTTAGGCTCCCCAGAGTCGCTCCAGTATTTTTACACTGCCCTTGTTTGGTGACCTTGATCATTTTGATAAGCCCTGGTTATGTATTTTGTATAATGTTTATCTGGTGAGATGCATGTGTGTGTGTACATACGTGTGCATTTGAGCATTTGTTTGGTGCTACATAGAAGCTTGTATATCGAAGCTCCCATTTACTCATGAAGCATATATTCCTTGACCCACAAAAGTTGTCAGCAACCATAAGAAGTACCAAATACATTAGGATTTCTAAGTTTATAACCCTAATACTATATGCACTAGGTTTGTCACCTATTTTGCCTGCATGATCTTCATGGAGTGTCAGGGTTAATCTATCCTTCCATGTTTCATGCCCAGTGACTGCTTTGCATTATAACTCTTACACTTTGGGTCTCTTATTAAGTAAAAGAACACAGGCACTGTAATCCGAAGTCAGTTGAAGTGATAACTGAGACAGTTTCTAGGCTACTAATGGGCGGTTAGTGTGTTCATTGTGGATACAGTGTACAAAGGGAAGATTCTTGTCCCAAGCAGGATAAAGCAGTATAATATGAGATTTCATCACAGTACTCTTAACAGTGCACAGTTTGAAAATTATGAATTGTTTGTATCTAGAATTTTCATATTTTAAGACTGAATAAAACTATCAGTAACCAAGAGCACAGAAAGTAAACCCTGGTTAAGAAGAGGTTACTGTATTCCCTGAAACAGTAAATGGTATAGTGTTGAGACAGAGACTCTTTAACTGAAGGCAAATTTTTCTGAAAACTAAAACTACTCCTGACTACCACAGTGTTAGAGAAATATTCCTGAAACATGACCTTCCTCCTCTGTTCCTGTCCTCTCTGCCTTCTGGTAGGCCTGAAGGTCATAAGAAGTTTGCACATTCACCCCTCCATTCTTGAATTAAAAAGATTCCAGACTCTACTTCCAAAGAAGTGAAAGTGAAAACTAAAGTCTTACCATGGTAAAAGTATATTGAGGCACAAGTTTAGCTTAGGTGAATCAATACCTTCCTCCATTATTATGCTGCGGCAAAGAATCTGTGAGTAAATCTCATCCAGTTTGAACCAGCTGGGGTCGGAAGCCACAGCTGAAAACCAAGCTTTATATCACTTTCTATAACCTAAGCAGGCAAGCACTGTGCCCCCTGTTGGCTGTTGGGCATTTCAAAGCCAAAAACCTTTATTAAGTGAAGAGCAACATGAGTTGACAAATGTCTCTGGAAGGTCCCTTTAGCTTACACTTTAATACAGAAGATTAGTTTACTTTTTGTAGACAAAAATATGAAGCAGAACTCATCTTCAAAACGAAGACCAATAGCTGTATGATGTGTTCGCAGGTGAAGTGAGATTGGGATGAGTTTGGGTTTTTGAGTTCAGGTATTCTAAGAAATGAGCTGAGAGATTGTGTCTCTGGCTGCTGCTGGGACACAGAATATCAGATTTGGGTCTCTGTTATTGGGACCGCAGCACCAGGCACTGGTTCTAATTATGTCCTCAGTTGCTTGCATACTCTCACCATTCCCGTTATTAAATCGTTTACACATTGAAAGCTATGTGCTAAATAAAATAGTACACAAATAAGTAAACATTGTTTGCTCTGAATCATTTTAAATTCCAGACCACACAAAATATTTCTGTTTTTTTTTTGCAACCTGACTACAGAAAATGCATACCTTGTAAACTCTTTATGGGGTCAGATAGTAATGGTAAAACCAACTCGTCTGATGTTTGAAGGTTGAATTTTTCTACCTGATAAAAACAGTGTATTTTTGTCTCACCTGTACTTGTGTGATGACTGACTTTCATCACAGCACCTTGATGACGCTGGAGCCACGGTGCGGGCTGTCACCGTGGGAAGCCTCGGTACAGAGGCTGCTAATTCTGTAGCCTATTTTATTGACAGCACAGTATTAGTTACCTGTCAGTATCACTGAAGCATACTCAGAGGGTTTGGAGAAATGGTTTGTTGAGAAAACAGATTGCCCATGCTAAGCTTGGAATTGTTAATTATGTATGATTAAATGCAGCTGCCCTCTTTGTAATTTGCTTTATATTCTTTTAAAATTAAAAGAATATGAACGTGTATGTATAGAAACATGACAGAGGAGTATTATAATATAAGAGACCCAGTGGAATATAAATGAGCTGTAAATTTAATAGCAAACCTTAATAAAGATCTTGTTTAGGAAAATTAATATATTACTGACTTTATACCGAGAGTGACCCCTCTGCTTCAGGGTGTGTCTACCAGAATGCATAATGTGTAATTATCACATGTTCTACTGGAAACACCAATTTAAATCTGTTATCTAGTATATAATTTTGAGAGTTGTTTAGTATCTGAACTTTCACAATAGTTCACTCTTACCAGGTAGAGAATATATTCTGCAAAAATTCATCCACATTCATGTTTACAACATCCGATCAAAATCAAATGTCAAAATAATGTATTAACCAGTGATACATTTTTTAATAATAGCATGAAATATAATGCTCATAAAAATGAAAAATAAAATGTTGACCTTCCTTTAAACTAGAGTCTTACATTAAACAAATTGTGTTTGGCTAATTGAATTGAGGACATATCTTGGTTTAGCAATACATGGAGAAGTCAGTATGCAAAACACAAGTGAATATTTATCTTACTCTGAATATATATTTTCTAAATTTGGTTGTTTCCTGCAAAGCGTTTGCTTTACAGCAGTTCTAATAATGTATCAAGGGGAAAATAGGATGCAAAGCCCAGAATTGACAAATAGAGAGAAGCACTGGGTTGACCTTCCCTGATCTTGCTACATTTAGTAATTCAGATAATATCTTTGCACTTCATCTGCCACATACCCAAGGGGAATAAACAACACCAAAATCTCACTCTACTCATAAGAATGTGGTGGAGATCAAAATACATTTGAATTCCTTTTTATTCACTTGCATTTCCTCAACTCAGAAATTCTAAATGGGTTCAGTATGAAGGAGCTGTTTCACATTCTTGTGTGTTTGTACTTAGGAGTCTTTACCGTCAAACTGAGAATACCAGATTTGCTGAAACAGATGATGGAGATCAATTTTACTAATCAGATAAAGAGGGAAGGTGGGGTTCCGTGGTGCAGTTGATGAAACAAAAACATATCTGCAGACAGAGGTTTGCACTACTGTATCAAACCTGGGAACATGTACCAAGTTCCTACAAGGAACATAATCATTATGTACTACAAACATGTTGTGTATCAGTTATAAAAATTTAAAATTCAATCATACCTTTCTATTGCTTTTTTGCTCTGTTTTGACTGTGTTAACCTGGTTACCACAGTGCAGACGTCACTATTAACAGTTAGGAATTTGTGTTATGTAGTAGGGAGTTTGCAAATTTGAAATAGAAAAAAATATGTTTTCATTCAGTTTTCTAAATTACAGTTAAAATTTGGCACATTTTGAGACTCCTTATAAAAAATAGTAGCTATAAAATCCACAGGAATTTTAAATACTTAAATGTTTATAATATAAATTATATGCATATTATATAAATTTCATTTATAGATTGTGAGGATATCTCAAAATATTATTTAACTATCACCACTATTAATGTATTTATCCAAATAAGTATTCTCACTCAAATAAATCATGGTTTATACTAATTCCACTGTAAAATTTTGCTATTAAATATATTTAATAAAGAGGCACATGGTAAGGTCTATTTAAAATGTTGATTTTCCTTTGTGATTTCATGACTTTTAATTATTACCCTGAGAAAGGACTTAGGGGTATGCACTGTCAGAGAGTGATGTCAGCAAAAAAGCAGGGGTAAGCACAAATGACATAAAAGGCTATTTACAGAAGTAATAGCAGAAAACTTCCAAAGCATGGCAAGAGGACCTGACATACAGAGAAGTGAGGCATATAGAACTCCAAATAGCCATAACCAAAATCAATCTATACCAAGACATACAATAATCAAGATCCAGAAATTCAGTACAAGAACAGAATATTAAAGGCTGTTAAAGAAAAGAAACAGATCACCTATAAAGGAAAACCAGTCAGAGTCATGGCAGACTTCTCAACACAAACCATCAAGTCAAAAAGAGCTTGGAGTAAAGTGTTTCAAGTACTGAAAGAAAACATTTCAAACCCAGATTGACGTACCCTGCAAAGCTGTCTTTCAAAATTAATGGAGACTGAGGGGCTTCCACGATAAAGAACAACTTAAGGAATTCATGAACTCGGCCTTACAGAGAGTGTTGAAGGGTATTCTAGAGAGAGCTGAAGATGACCATGCATGCAGGAATAGTAGAAATAGTAGCAGAGAGGAATTACCTAGCAAGGCATGCAATTGAGTTGAAGGGAAAAGTGGGGGATCAAAAGCAGGATAGCATGGCAGAGATGGGCCAGTGCAAGTGAGTCATAACCATTAATGTAAATGACCTCAGGTCCTGAATAAGAAGAAACATGGGTGGAGTGAACTGGGAGACAAGATCCATCAATATGTTATATAAAAGAAACGCATTATTCAAGAGAAAATTCATGGACTGCAGGTTGGAGGAGGCAAGAAAATGCTCCATTGGGGTCCCATGAGAAAGCTGAGGAAGCTTGCCCAGCAACTGCAGGACGGACAAGACATGATGGCATTTTTATACAATGGAAAGCTACTCAGCTATAAAGAAAGATAATCATGAAGCTGCTATAGGTAAATGATGCAACTTGAGATTATGCTTATGGGTAAAATGTTTTGGACTTACATGGCTGAACATATTGTTGTCTTCCTAGTATAAAAAACTAAAGGAGTTAGTGGGATTAAAAATGTAATATAGGATATTGTGAAAGTGAAAGGAGAGGAGCTGTCTAAAAATGGAAGATGGTAGCCATTGTTAATTTCTCATTAACTCATTTTGAAATCAGGTGTGATTTTCATTGTTTTATTTAATTTTATTGTATTTTGTTTTGTTTGATTATATTATGTCTGATGGTCTGCACAGTTATTTTGAAGATAACATGACATATTATTGTAGCCATTGTTAATTTCCTATTATCTTGAAGTCTTGTATTTCTGTCATTGGTTTTATTCTGTTCTGTTTTGTATGATTTTTATTACATCTGATGGTATGGACAACTATTTTGAAGATAGCAAGAGGCATTATGGTAGCCATTGTTGATTTCCTATTATCTTGGTTTGAGGTTCTGTATCACTCTCATTGTTTTGTCTTGATTGGCTTTATTCTGTTGCATTTTGTTTGGTTATATTCTCCTTAAAATAAAATTTTAAAAAGTCAAAAATAAAAAAGAAGGTATAAATTTCTGAACATATAGGATAGGGAAAAAAAATGAGTATCGATGCAGCCATAGTAGTGAGTCTGGCTTTTTTGCATGTAATGAGATATTTTAAGGAAGAAATTCTACCTTTGACAAAGATTGTCTCAGATGCCATTTTCGAAGGCATGAAGGATGAACAGGATTCTGGGTATAGTGAAATGAGATTGGGTACAGAGTGTATGGCAAATGGCAGTAGTACAATTTCAGGATGAAAGACATTTGAGCCATGTTAGTGACAAATGTGGAAGGACCCATGTGCAATTAAGAGCTATGTTTTTTAAGTTAGGCTCATGGGACTCATTGAGAAAACATAATTTTGGAAAGAATAGGGTAGTTGTATAATTTTCTCTCCAAACTATGATACTTTTAAGATAAAATGAGTTGATTACTATTAAACCAAGACTAGAGGTGTAAATCAGGTCTCTCCTGAGAAAATTAGGACGTGTATTTGTCCTCGATTGAGGGACAAAGAGGAATCGAGGCTGAGACCAAAGTTTTGGCTTTATTAACTATACAGATGGAGGCGTGCTTATTGTTGGAGCCAGAAAAGCCTGAGGCAGGACAGATACAGAATAAATCAACTGTTCCCTTTTAGATACTTAGTCTGAGAATCTTATGTACAAAGGTGAACAGTATGAGGAACGGCTAATCTTAACAACTTGATTTCACTAAAAGCCACACCGCCATTAATCTCCCTCAGTCTACCCCCTCGCTTCAGCGCACTCATCCCATCTTTCTTTCCACTTTCTGAAGTGATTCTGGAAGTTCTCTTTCCTGTCTTTAGGTAACACCGTCCTGCACATCTTGATAACTTCAATTGACTCAAATCAGTTACCTCCCATGGTCTCTTTGACTTTGGGAAATAGCACGAAGTTGTGCAGAGTCAAATTTAGTGAATATGGTGTAAGATGACACGCAGTAATAATTCTTTTTTTTAAGGGAGGAAAGGTTTATTTAACTCACAGTGTGTAGAGGTTTCAGTCCATAATGGCCTGGCTCCAGGCACATGGCGGAGGAGTAACAGTTCATGGGGACAGAAGACAGCAAAAGCAGCAAGAGTGCATCCACAATAATAATTCTAACCCTGCCTTTCTGTTGGATGACACTCAGTAACCGAATGCACTGTGTGCTTGTCTCATTTCATAAAGCAATTCACAAAATATGACTTAAAGAACTGGTTCACAAAGTCGCAAGAATGCTAGGAAAAGTGTATTTGAAGTGAAGGAGGGTATTTTGAGGTAGATTAACAGCAATGCTTCTATTACTGACATCATATTTGAAAATTCAAGTATTCACTTATTTTCAATCATATCTCATATATATATATACACACATATATATTTAAAAGTAAATATTAGTTAAAATGTACCTTAAAATACCATGTGTTGCCAAATTTGGCTCATTGATTTTTTTTAATTAGGTAGCTTCTTATAATTTATTTTAATTATTTTGGGGGAGGCTTCTGCGTATCAAATTTAGGAACTTGCACTTGCCAGGCAGGCGCTGTGCCACTGAGCTATACTCCTGGCCCCTATAACTTTATATTCCAAGTTGACAGAAAATAAAGTTAGGAAACCAATTTGTTTCATGAAGGATTTTAAGATGCCAATGTTACCATTTGTTGTAATCAGGGTTTACAAGAGAATAAATTCAATATAGGACACATAATTTATAGGATTATTTTGTAATATTTACCCAAAGAACCCAATGGAAAAGAGTGGGAGATCTATCCACACTAGAGCCCCACAGGCTGAGGCCCTGAATCCATGGCAATGTCCTGCATGAGTCCAGCTGAAGCCCTAGAGCCCATAGTGATCTCCTCCATGAGTCCTGCTGGAGGCCAGGAGCCCAGGACAATGTCTCATGCAAATGTGTATCATGAATGAGTGCTGGGAAGGCCCAAATGTCAGTAGTGGAAACTAGAAATTCTCAGCAACAGGATGGAAGATCTGTGCCAGCAGGCTGAGGGATCTGCGCTACAGACAGAGAAAAATGCTCAAGGTAAGGACCAGAGCTCCTCCGACAATGAGAGCAGCCGAATTCATATCAGAAAATCTAGCATGACAAACTTCTCCAGCAGAATCAACTACACACCACCTCCTCTCCAGCTGTTTTGTTTCTCTCTTCTCTCTTCTCTCTCTCTCTCTCTCTCTCTCTCTGGTACTGGGGATCGAACTTATAACCTTGCACTTACCAAGCAAGCACTTGAACTATCAAGCTAAATCCCTGGCCCTCCAGTTCTGTTTTTTATGCTGTTGGCAACAATCCTCAGGTGAGCCTTCCTCACCCAGCACCATAGGATTCAGTTCAGTTGGGTGTTACAAGTTGACCATTAGTTACTCGACCACAACACTAAATATTCCAAAATATGTATCCTTTACATTACTCTTTCCTTTTATAAATTTTTATATAATTCTGGTTAGTCATTTGCATAATCTGATTATCAAGGTCAAGATAAGAATAATGATTTTTAAGATTGATTTCTTTTGTCCTGAGATTCCTAGGATCCTTGTAGTCTGTCAAAAGTAGCACAAATCTTTTGACTGTAATTAGAAATATTTATTCGTTTAGAGAGATATAGAATTAAGAAAAATATATTCAACCAAAGAATTACTCTTTGCTTAGTACACTGTTTTATATTGATGCCATCAATATCATAAATATTAAAAATCAATAGGATCCAAATTAAGGAAACAAACCACAAAGATGCACAAAATGGTTGTATGATAGGAATCATTTGTATATTCATTCTATAAAACCTGAAAGCAGGAGTCATATGTATGTTCATTCTACATAATTCTGTAAAATTGTATTAATATGGATATTTTATTATTAACAATGCACTGGTACCTTGCTACATGTGTTACACACGTATAAGCACACATATGCACATGAAGTTTCCTATAGTAACAGAGGGCAGCATCTATTTTTGCCTGCCTTGGACTTTTCCCTCGATAGAGGGTCTTAAAGTCTGGCCAGAGAGGAATGTAATTTTTGTCTGGTTCCATGCTCATTCTGTGTTTCTCCAGGGGTGCAGAATATTTCTTGTCCATTTAAAACAATAAGAAAATGTGGTTGCCTAATAATTTGTCACAAGATTTTAAACAAACAACCCCAATTTTTCAAATCTCAATCATCTCCTGTATAAAACAGAAAATTGAAATTTTTTCTTTAATTAAATTATACCAAATAAACAATGACCATAAGGAAGAAAGATATTATTTGGATATACTCAATTCATTTAACCTCTTCCTCGGTCAAAAACGAAGGAATGCTCACCCTATCCTTAAACATATCAAAATACAAGATTAGACTTTCATATTTTTTGGAAAATATGTATATAGCCATATACTTATATCTTAAGAGTAAATTTTAAACAGTACTCTAAATATAGAGTAATAAATACATACAGGGAAAAGTAAACAATGGTAGGTCACAGTGTGGGTAAGTTATATTTTCCTTAATATTTTTGAAAGGTAAGTTAAAGAGATAAATTTAACTGATTAATTAGAAGCTTAACATCACAAGGGAATTCTAACTTTCAAAGAGACATTAGAAATTTCTGCTTGATTTATTTAAGCCTAATGTGAGAAATGTCATAAACTAGATATTTAAACACCTTCTGGGATTTTCTCTAAGTTAACAATTTGAGAAAATAATTAGAAACGTAATATATGCAACTTTATCTTGTCTTATAGCATCAGAACTAATATATCAAGTAGATGAGTAAGGTACTAGGAACCTAAATTTTAATGGAGTAGAGTAAGACTTCACAAGAAATAATAATGGCTCTCAAAAATGTATTTACAAGCTATGACAGCAACTAAAGTTTCAAAACATAATTTATATAAACATAATGAAGTGCATACTCTATAACGCAGTCATAAAACTAACTAGGGAAGCAGTACTTTATTTTATGGAAAATAAAGCAATTTAGATGAACTTCAATTTTCATTTCAAATGTCATATATCTTCCCATGATTTGGTAAAAATGTCATCTCCTGTCTCCAGTAAACCTGCACAACCATATTTCATTGTCAAGTATCATCATTTACTCAAAAAAATCTCTAAGGATCACTTTGCACTGAAAAAAAAGTCTTTTTTGATGTTTACTGCATAATATTCATATCATTACCTAGTATTCATAAAATCAGTGTGATTTCATATGGCATCTACAAACAACTAATCCAGGTAAAGTTTGTGAATTACTTTCAAGCACTTAGGCGACACTATCAGCGTCATTCACATCCCCGTCTGCCAGTAACACCATCGTCATCGGCACTGTCAAAGTCATAATCGCTTTCATCAGTCAGAATAGGAAAATACTACTGTTGCTTCCTGTTTATGTATTTAAAACTTTTTATACTGCTAAATACTTCTCTTCACCTAGATCTTTGATTGACTTTGTTGTTTAGAGTCTTGTCAGCAGAGAACACTAGGTGCCCCACAGTAATATAGCTATCAGATGAGGCAGAAAAATTAGTTACAGTGCATGACTTTCTGTTAGTGTATTATAGATTTGGGAGGTAACGCTGAGATAACAAGTTTTCAATGTGTGGTTTTTCTCAGCAAGATCAAGTAAGAAATTTCAAACATAAATCAAGTTATGAAATTAATGAGAGTAGTGTACAGAGAAGAAAGTAAACACCACAACCTGAACTCAGAGCTCATAAATTTATGCATCATTAGCGACTGGTGTTGGTCAGTCTTAGGATGATGCATAGAGGTCCTACAATTCTTCCCTATGGATAAAAGTAGTCTGTGAAAGAACACAGAATTGAGATTATGAGAAAGCAAGATAAGTATGTATCTCTTAGAGCCAAAATCTGGTCTTTGAGCTTCTAGAAAATGTTTCTCGTTTGCTAAGTGTCCACTGGATGATTTCTACAGGGTGGCTCATAAGAAAGCGTATAAACTTGATATTCTAGTCTTTTTAAAGTTTAAGACAACTCAGTCAGTAAGTCCATTTTCTGTTTAAATCAGTTTACTCCTGTTTGGAAAATAACTGCTACTGATGAGAGTCTACAGACATCTGCATAGGAATCTGAAAGCTTTCAAGAAACTGAAGCCAGATCACCAAATATGTTTTGCTGATGAACAGTGGTGTAAGTTATTAGATCCCTTAAAAACCCTTTGCTGTCAGCATTGTCTGAGGGCAGCGGCTATGCACAGCCTATTCATGTGCCTGCTATAGAAGGATCAGGTTCATCTTTCAGGAGGTGCAGACCCCCCGCCAGGACACAGGTGTCACTGTGTTAGCACAGGTTACCTGCTCTGCACCCTTCTACATGGAAACCCTGCTTCTCAGGTTTTAGAATTGTTATTTGTGGGAGACAATTCTAGTGACTCCCCTTGAATGCAGAGCAATTGCTGCAATTTTGATTATATGGAGTCTGATTTTTTTATACTGATATGTACAGAGCTGGCTATAATATTTCCTTCTCTCTTCAATTGGTTCTACGCATTACAAATCAGGCTAGCAGAGGTACTGATATCTAAAGAGGTAATCTCTAAAGCTAGTAGACAGTCTCCTGTTTCCTCACGTAGTGCTCTCTGTAAAAGATATGAGCACAATGGGATGGTAGAGCCAGTCAGCCCCAACAATGTCAACTGGGTATGAGCCTCAAGGTAACATTTACATATCAGAAACTCAACCAAAAAACAATTCCATTACTACTTTAATTGAATTATGCAAATTGATTCTTCTGCATATTCTTATATATGCATCTTTTCGCACTATCTGACTAGTCAGCTCAAGTTACTATGTAGTTCCCTGCCATCCTCACTGTCACTCATCCTCAAACCACCCCCTTCTTCATAAGATAATAAATTCTGGGAGAGGCCTAGGATCAGGGCCTTTGTCTGCACATCCTCGCAGGGATTTGATTTAGGCCCTCTTGGCTGCCCTTAACTTGGAATATGCCTTGGGGTCTTCACTCTCGCCGTGGGTTGCATTGGAGGTGGTAGATTGGAATTATCTTGCTGAGATTCCAATAACATCTCTATGGGATTATAAGCATAACTTTTTAGATTGTGAGGAAGACTGAGTAAAGGATTATAGTACTTCAATAACTGTAATCTATATTTGGGATTACAATAGTGGTTGACAAGATAATGTTCATGATAGTTATGGCTTGGACTTTATATATTTTCTAAAAGGCAGCTGTTGAAGAGTTGGTCGCCAGCCCATGTTTCTTCTAGGAAGTGTTGAAAGCTTTGGGAGTTAGAACACAGTGGGTCTGCAGTCTGTTTGTCTCTCTCCCTTTGATTTCCATTCTCTATGGGGTGAACAGACTTCCTCTGCCACAACCTCTCACTATGCTGTTCTCCCTTGTCACAGTGTCAAATCGACGTGGGCAAGCAACCACTGGACTGAAACTGAGTCAGAATAAACCTTTCCTCCCTTTAAGTTGACTTTTAATGCTTACTGATAGTAATAGAAAATTCACTAATACTAGTACACAATTCTCTTTCTTTTTCTACTCTGTGTTTTATGTGCTGTGGTCCATTGGTGCCAACAGTATAACAATGTAGTTTCACCCCAATCGCCACCAGTGGTATCTGCACCAATCTCCCAGAATGAGCAAAATGAAAACTATGACCAGAGAATCAGGTCACAGTGCCTCTCTAAAGTACAGGGACTAGAAAGGCATGTGAGCAGGAAGCTGCATTTGGAGGCAGTACCATCCTCCCAAGAATGTAGAGGTGACACTAAACCAACAGGGACTGATGCCACCAGATTTGTGTGTTCTACACTTGGTGGGGAGTTTTCAGGGTGATCACTTTCCCTAAAATCAGGAATAGAAGGACTCTATTTAGGAAAAAATATTATACACACTGAGTCAAAGTCTTTAAGTGTGGAAAATTAGGATGTGTGTTTATTTATAGCTAGAATACAGTCAGGTTAAGGACTACTTTTCATCATGACTCAAATTTAGAATATGCTGGATTTGATTTAAATAACAGTTGGATAGAGAATTCTATCAGATATCTTTGGTTGAGAAAAAAAAAGGAAATGCACAGGATTCTCTCTGCAGATTGAGAAAAAGTCAGGGCAGTATTTCCAGGACTACCACACTGCAGTGGACTGTAGTGATAATAAGGATAAAAATAAATATTTTTGAGGTCTCCCTGTGTACTAGCACTGTTTAAAGTATGTCATGCATTCAAAGGTTTGCATTGTTCTCAGAAATTCTATACTGCAGCGTCTTATTTATCTTCCATTTTTCAGAAAGAGAACTGAGGTCCAATGTCATGTAAGCAGGACAGTGTGGAGCCAGAATCTGGACATGCTATACCTCGCCCCATAGCCTGGATCTGAGTCCATCAAGACATCATAGGAATTTCAATCTTGAGAGTACAACAAAGGATATGTTATTTGAAAGTGCTGCTGTCTCTAGATAATATAATTATATGTGAATGACATTAAAAGTCCACAAAAAGACCTTATTAGATGCTAGGCTATTTGAAGAGTCAGGGTTAAAACTGTCCTTGGGCAAATTTTTAATTACAGTGGTCTTTGATTTCTAAATAGGAGAGACAATGGTTTTCCCTTACATCACAGTAATGCTCTTGCAATCCTGAAGATATCAAAAAATACAGAGGAGTAGAGGTCATCCAAAAGGCCAGTTATTCTCCATAAACAGTTGGCCATAACCCTCTATGACAGCAGTGGCTTTTACGTGACTCTATTCAGGGAGAGCTCTGGAGAGAGATGAGAGACCTGGACTGCTGTTTGCAAGTAGAGTGAAGGATTCTCACAAAGATGGTCATCTCGGACCTAGGTATTGATTGTCCAGTGCTTTTGTGCATAAGCGTGCTGAGAATCACAGTTCTTTCATTGTGTATGCTGGTGCCAGTTTGGAATTCCGGACATTACTTTATCAAGATGAGAACAGGAAGTAGAAACCCGTGGCATTCTCAATTTGACTGTAGAGTTGCGTTAATAAAATAGAATGCATTACTGCTGAAATGAGCTAGCCAGACCAGGTCTAAGCAGATATTTTGAATATATTTTCATCCAAGAACTAGAACCCCATTTTTCATCACTGCAAGAATGATGACACAAATTCTATTAAAATACCATTTTAGTCTCCATGTGTATTAGGCTGGATCACAGGTCCTTGGCTGTGGTGGCCCCATCCCAGACAACCATATGAAATCTAGAAAGGAACATGAGTATGACAGATAGAAAAAAGAATTGTTTCCAAATGGACTTGAACCTGAGGCAGGGCTAGCAGCACAGAGCTTAACCTAGAGAGTGTGAAATTTACATGACGTTGCACCATTTATCCCACTTCAAAGGGAAGGAGAGTTTGTGAAGATAGATGACAGGAATGAAGAAAGGAGGAGAGAAGAATGCATCTAAACACCAGCCTTTCATCACAAAAACCAAAGAATGATCACCACAAATAAGATAGAGAAAGAGTTGATTCTTCCACAGAAGTACTTCATTATGCATATATAGCCCTCCTTGAGGGGTAAAAACATGCTAGAGTTAATAGTCATTACAATTTTTTTCTCCCCATGGCCCAACATTATCTTTATAATGATCCATCTGACCACATTATTTACGTAATTTTTCACTGTGTCTCTTAAAGTAACTTTATTAGTTTTACTCATAATAATCTAATACTCATGTACATTTTATTGCAGAGATTATGAATAATAAATCAGAGTATGAATAAATGAAATCAAGTCATACTTGTTCCTTTCTAACATGGGTGAGCAATGAACTTTGCATTAAATGCTTTGGGAAAACTGGGTGGAATTAATCTTTGTATGAGTTGTTTTGCATTTAATGATGATATTGACAGTTCTTACTGAACCAATCTGTTGAGAATTTATGGCTTTTGAAAGGCTTAGTATATAGGATTTAATATTCTCAACAATTTATAGTGTATTAAAGACAGTATTAGAATAATCATGAAATTACAAGGCAGTGCAGTCCAGTGAATATGACCAGCAGGAGAACCTTCTTTCCAATTGTAGTGTATCAGTATTTGTAGTAGTTTTCCCTCTTGGCTATTCCGAATTATATCACTGCTTATCAGTCTTTCTTTGCACTGAATACTGCAACGTTCCAGGCCAAAATATTGACCAAATGCTTTTTTTTTTCAAAAGTACATGCCCCATTTTGGATATTATATTTTACTGTGAGTCTCAATTTTTTCCTTACTCTTTAGAGTTATTTATTTCACTAATTTTCAATCTCAAATAATGTGATTCCAAAACTTTTTCCAAATACTTTTTGACATAAATTAAAGAAATAGAATTAATGAGAAACAAAATACTTAAAAGAATTAAGTTAGTAGCTTGTAAAAGTAAATAAATCTAGTTTAGCTCAAAGTATTTTTTTAAAGCAATAAACCATAGTGGTTTTCCAATTGCTTAACCAAAATTCCTTAAAGCCATGATCACTTGTGAGACTCTGAATGCAATTATGAGAAAATTTGGTGATGTAGGTCCCAATTTTATTTATAACTGGCCCCATGCTGTCTTGCTGTGGTGTCCTTATTTTTAGAAACATTCAGAGGAAATGCTTCTCATGAAGTTCTTGACTTAGCTACTCCTCATTTTGATGGCTCAAGGACTATTTTTCAATTCAATTGTCTTACTTTTTGGCTCTAGGGCAGCTTTGCTGATTCATTGCAGTGAGTTTAAATCCTTCCCTGTCTCCTCCCAATGATGATATTATAATAATTGCAGACTCGAAGAGAATGTAGTAAAAGCAAAACAAAGAGAGCTTCACGCCTAGATTATGTTTTCGTTCTTTCTTCTTGCAATAGCATTTTAAAACTTTTACCTTTCCTTTGGCTACTTTATTTATCAAAACAGTTATACTTTTTTGATAATAAAGATATGTCTATTTGAAGCTCTTATGGTTTACTTTTGTGATATGCAATAGACACAGTACCACCAACTTTACACATTCTTATATTTTCTGAAGTTGAATATTAACATATCTGCATTGTTAATAAACATATTGTAGGGAATTTACCTAAATCAGGAGAATGTCCATCAAGTATTTTCTACAGAAGTATTTGATTTATTTTGCAGCAGCAATCTACAAGTTGTCAGGTTAGATAATCTTTACTCTGTAAGAGAAACCACTCTTTGAAGAAGTTGAAAAAGAAAACATTTCTGAGTACTAAGTTTCAGTTGAATGTATAACATGTGGGCTGATTACTATCATCTTTCTCTTTTTATGATACTGAGGTTTGAACCTAGGGCCTTCACACTAAGCTACATTCCAGGCTTTTTATATATTTTATTTTGAGACAAGGTCTCACTAAGTCACCAAATTGCCTAGACTCATCTTCACGTCATGCTTCTCCTGCTGCAGCCCCCACCAGAGTCCTGGGATTGCATTACAAGCGCGTGTCACCAAGTCCAACTGAAACCTTTTCATCTTTAAATGAAATGATCATAGTTTCTATTGTCCATATTTCTAACTTTTTTCTGGGCACAGAATATAAGTTGCATGATTTATGAAGCAATGAACTAGTAGGAATAGGAAACAAGAAATTGTGATTTCTGTAGTAAGTATCTGATGTCCTGATAGTACCTCAGAGAACTACTCCTGGGCTAGAAAACCTGGAAAGGATGGTATTACGCCTGCTAATTCAAGCAAGAGACTATTGGGCCTTCTGAACAGGTGTTTGGAGAGCTCATAAAAGGGCATGCTTCCAGGAAAAGACTTTGCAGTGTAGGAATAAAGAAAATTTCAGATTTTCCTGAAGAAGTTATACTGGTTTTTAAGTTTCTTTGTTTGAATTTCAAAGGCTGATAAGTACTTCCTGGCTAGAATCAAATAGCTGCCTCTTCAGTGTGGGAGTTGTTGCTTCCCTAATGAATATTCTTGGGGATCCTGACAAGCAAGGCTGTTTGTGGAGGTGAAGGGCAGAAATAGCCTCTAAGAATGACCTGGAAGACAGCTTAAGATGCTACAGTAGAAGTGGACTCCATGATCCAGCAGCCTCTGTGTCTCAAATGGGATTTCTATTCATTCTTGTTTGCATTACATTTAATTTGAGATCCAGATAAAAATGGATGTAAGATACATTTCTGGATATAGACCTTACTTAAGCTCTGGAGAATATTCTGGATCATTACCTTCCCTGGTGGAATGAGCCACAAGGCAAAATAAGAAAGATGTTTTAGGACGGAGATCTTTTGAATAAGTAAAATTTGGGCATTCCTAATCTTAAAATATGAAGTTCACAATATTTCAAAATCCAAAAATATTGAATGCAAAAATCCCACCATAAACAAAAATTCTGTACCTGACCTCATTGGACAAATGGAGGTTCACTGATGACATATGCAGTTACCTTCAGGCTACGTGTCTAAGATACACACGACACATAAATAAATCTCATCATTTGACTTGGGTTGCAATCCCAAATGTGTATGTAAATTATTCAGTAATCTGAAAAAAAATCTAAAACCTGCCAAAGTTCTGCCACCAACCATTTCTGGTAAGGAATATTCAACTCGTATTGGTTTGTGACAACTCTTTTAAAATTAGAGGTAAAAATGAAGGGTGTGAAGGCAAATTAGAATGGTTTGAAGAAATAAGGTTGTTTCTTGAACAATACAGAAAATGACAGCTAACATAAAAAGCAACAAAGCTGAGGAGTTCAGGAGATCTTCTGTGCTATCAAATTAAGACTTGTACCTTCAAATAGAAAAGGGGAGGAGTTAGATGAAGGTGGCAAGCAGTTGGGATTGGATCATTATGGCAAAAGTTCTTGGCAAATATATAAGCACTATCTCCCACTTGGTTGCCTAAGGGGTCTACACGAACAGGGCAATTCCATGGTAACTGGAAATAAAGCACAATGAAGTGGAGATGCCACAAATAGGCATGGGGAAGGTGAGAATAGGAATTCTATCCCAACACAGCTGACAATTGCTCAGGAGAATTTCAGAGGTTTCTTCACATTCCTTGACAAAGGGAAGCTACAAAAATTCTTCAAGCAAAATAGGACAAAATTTTACTATGGCTCAACTCCAGAAAGTCTCCCAGTTCAGGAAGAATGGAACTGTTGGTCTGGTCCCTCTGCAGGACAGATATCTGCATTGGAAATGCTAATTTGTCAACTTGTTTGAGAAAATATTCTTTTTTCCTTTTAATATATAACTGCGGCTGTGTAACTAGCAAATATGCAATGAATGACACTGGAAGCCTCCTCAACAGAAATTTCCTGGTATGCACAGAAGGACTGGAAGCTGGACGTGATGGTACAAGTCTGTAATTTCAGCATTCTGGGAGGCTGAGGCGGGAGATAGCAGGTTTGAGCTCAGGTGGGCAATTTAGCTACTTAGAGCAACCCAGTTTCAAAAAAAGAAAATCCTGCAAGATTTAAATCTTGAAGGCTTTTAATTCACATAACACAATTAGTTCAAGATTCACACAACAACCAAACAGGGTTTCAAACAACTCCACTGAGAAGAAATTCAGTTGCCAAGTATTAATTAAGTGCAGACAAAGTTGAAAGATGCTAGGCTAGAGCTGGAATGTGATTAGTGGAGAAATCTAGGAAAGAAAAAGGTCCTTTGTACAAAAAGCTATGTTGAATCCATCCATGTACACAGAAGACACTTATCAACACAGCAGCCCAGCTCCTGAGCTGAGAAATAATGCCCACCATGAGCCAGAAAGCCCCATACCCTAATCTCCTCACCGCCTTTTGGGAAAGACCCTAGGGCAGGGACTGGGTCTCTCCTTTCCCAAATCCCCAGATGGCACAAAATGCTTATGATCATAAGCTCTCGGGAAAGAATGTCTATTCTCAAATCCTGGTTCTAGTATTTTTCCTCCTGTGACCTTCTGAAAATGACTTATACTTTCCATTTCTCATCTGTGAAGCAGGAGTAATATTGGAACCTACATCAGAGGCAAACATAAAAATGCAGTGGGTTAATAGAGGTAAATCATGTTTCAGCCCACTGCAAACACACCGGCAAGGTTGACTTTTGTCATTGTCACTGTGTGTCAAGTGACCCAAGTCATTATTCTTAGAATTGATTTTGGAGGAGGAAGAATCAAATACGAAGCTATTTGATAGATGTACGTAAATTCAGAGTCAATATACAAAAGAAAAAGTCTACTCTTTCACTCTGAGCTTAAAACGGCCAACCCTAAAAGAATAACAATGTAAGCTATTGCTTGCTAAAAAGGTAGTAGTCAAAATCAATATCAGGTACATAAACACATTCCAAATAAATTTGTTATGGAAAACTCTGAGAAGACCTTAAAATAAATATATCAAGATGTCATCAAGAGTAATAAGATTTAATACTTATCAAGACAAAACAAGAAACTCGGACCCTGAAAATAAGTAGAAGAAAACAAATAAACATTTATGAGAAATAATCAGGAATATTTGAAAAGTATTGTATCATACCAGTCAAGAGTCATTTTTGCAGAGTGGAACAAAGAGCTGAACAGGTAAAAGACACTAACGGGGAATTAAAAACCAGAAAGTTAGAAACACTACAAGTGTGTCTACTCAGAATACAGGTGAAAGACAGGGAAAAAATGAGAAATACAAAACGGAGATTTTCAACTTTGATTTCTGAAGTTGAGATGCCTCCCATTAAAAATCAAAAACTTCCTGATTTCCAATACTGACGACTAAACACAGGCGCAAGACTGCGAACACTGTAGTGGAAAGTGAGCAGGTTTTAGGGTATAATTTACGCATTTAGGATATGTACATTTTACATTTGGAATATTAAAAGGTTATTACTTGCCAGATATGTAAGTGCTAGAAAGCAAAGATTACTATTTTCCAAGAATGATGAGAACAATTAATAAACCTGGAATTTTATACTGAAGCACCTGTTCTAGTTGATACTTTGTGTCAACTTGAGAAGTTTAGGAGTTTAACGGAGTGGCTCAGCAGGGGACGGGGGTCCTCACTTTGTAAATATCCTCATCCTGTGCCATAGGAGGCAGGGGGATGGGGTGAGGGTCACACCCCACCCCCCGCACTTAGTGGTACCAGCCTGTTTACAGTGTAAGGAGAACAGGCCGCTTTCCTCCCTGTTTGTGCTTTTCCCACTTTTGCTGTCTTCTGCAGACCTGAACTGTGACCCCTGTGCCATGTGCCACCCTGCCTTGGAAGCAGAGATTACACCCAGAGAACCCCAGAAACTGAACTAAATAAACCTTTCCTTCTTGATTTTAGGTACCAGATACCTTGTCTCAGCAATGACAGAAAAGTAACTAAGACACCATCATATAAGGATGAGCACAAAATATGAGTACTTTAAAGAAACAATGGCATAGATTACTTCACCACCCTCAGGCACTGAATAACAATGACATACTCAAGTAAGAGACAAATAACTCAGGGGATACAAGTTGTGAAAAAAAACGATGAAAAACGCTGGATAAATTGTCAGTATGCATTTACTACACACTGCTAAAAACGTGAAGTAATTAGTGTTATAAGAGAAAATATAAAAAATGTTCCAGGCAGTATTAAGGTGTAGTGAACTGATGCTTGAGGAATCTCTTAATGGTTAAGTCACTCTCAGTTCTATATGTTCTGTAGGGACATGCATTTACCTTGTTCTTTGTAACTGTACCTTGTGTTATATAAAATCCAAACATAACCATTACAGGAAGACACCGTTAAGCATAGATAGAGACCTAACCCACAGAGTCCCAATGATGGCTCTTTCATGTACTACTTTGATGCAGACAGGTGAGCAAGTTCCTGAAACTTTTTGTTACTCAATTCTCATCTCCTAGACCTAGGGTGAAATGCAGTGCATGATGGCTGTGAAGTTTTCTTTATCATATCACATTTTGGGGCTGACTTTCCTTATGATTCTTCCATTTTAGTGATTCTTTCTTCAGATGTGTCTGCCCTATTTAGCCTACCGACCGACTTTTTACTGCATTTGTTTGTTTATTTGTTTGTTTGTGACAGGTGTCCCAAGGGCAGGTATTACACTTGTGTATCATGTCCAGCATGCCTATGCTTTTCATTTCAGGAAGTTATAGTTTATTTTTTATAAAAATCTGCTTGTGTGTTTTTATATTTAATCTATTTCTTTATGATTTTTTAAAAATTCATCTTCGTGAGCACCTTAAATATTTATTTTTCACATTGTTTTTAGGCGGCTTGTTTTCTACCATGCTGATCCCTTGCATAGTCTGTTTACTGAATCAGGTGAACTTTCTCTCCTGTCCACTTGCAATGTTTAATGCAAACTCCTCTTAAATAGTTATGAGGGCAAGGTGTCTACGAGGAACCTCAGAATTCTCACTGATGTGAACCAGATTTTCTGTTTACTTCTTAAGCTGGAGTTTCTCCTATGCCGCTATCTTTGCAAATACGTATTACCACCAATATCAAGATACAGGTTTCAAACTTTAAAACAATTTATTAGTAAATTTACATTATGTACATGTAATACACAATCATCATGTTCATTGCCGGGTGTAATTAACACGTCTCAATTCCATTTACACCCCTTTCTCCTCCCCAGGAGAATTTTTCTCACATTTTGTGCAGCAAAAACTGTCAACTTTGTTTATCTCTTGGGCCTCTGGTTAAAGGTTCTTAGTCCCTTTTGAAATTGCCACTTAATATAATAATTTCAATTCCTATTCTGCTTTCTCAAGCTATAGACTTTCTATCGTAAATTTCTCTTTGAATAGTAAAACTACATTTCTGGCACTTACTGTCAGACATTGCCACCTGTCTCTATCCTGAGATGTAATGTTAGAGGCTCTTGCTCAGACTGCTCCAGCCCTCCGTTTAGTCCCCATTTGTGGCTGTTGGGGTCACCTCTCTTTCCTATGTGCTGCATCATGTATCTTCTTAAAACAGCTCCTGGTGAAAGCAAGGCTTTCCTTCCTCTTGCTATGACCACACAACTATCATTTAGTTCTTATTAACCAAGATAATATTATAAATACTTACATTAATCCTAAAGTAATTTTTGTAATGTATTTTTATGAAATTTTTTTTGGGGGGGACTGTGAATAGTTTTCCTAGACAGCTTTCTCTGACAGCTCTTAATTTGGCTTAACGTGCTACATTTCATGAGGGCCTTCAGCTCACCGAAGTTAATTTAAAGCTTTGTCTGAAAAACTTCAGTCTCATCAATAGTTCTGTCACTAACTTGATCTGAACCTTTAAATTGCCTTCAGAAGCAAAGAGGGAAAAGACCTGATTTGCCAAATAACTTTGGCTGTTTGGACCTGCAGTGCTTCAGTCTAAAATTTCAGAAGAAAACTTTTTGTATTCTGTGAATTTTTGTTCCAGTTTGGAAACAAGACCATAACACATGGTCAAATAAAGAAAGATAAACCACAAAACAAAAAGGAGCTTACAACTGTAACATTATTCATATAAGGTATTTGATTTTTAGACAGGTTGACTACCAAAATGTTTCACACAGATCAATATATATAATTAATGCATATTATATACAGAAATATCTCAATTTCTCTATCATTATAACTTAAACATTTTTGGTGTGCTAGTGATAAGTATCAAACAGGTGGAACTTAGTCACTGAGTGATTTGTCAAGGATTTGTCATATAAAATGTTCATGCTATGTATTGTAAGTATTATACACAGTGAGTTTGAAGAATAATGTTTATCCAGCTGCAAATATTTTTCACACAAAAAGTAAATACCCTACGTGACACTCAAACATTTTTCCTAGTTTCACAACTTTTGATGAGTGACTGTGATAGTTAATCCTGGTTGGGTTGGGCAACACGTAGAAAACCAGTAAAATACATTTTGAGTGTGTCTGTGAGGGAGCTTCAAGCTATAGTATGCATATTATACGCTTTGGGGCTGGTTTGTTGACAAAGTGATAAGTGAGTCCCAACTTGACTGTGAGTAGTATCACCCAATAGGCTAGGGCCCCAGACAAAACAAAGAATGGAGAAGAAGGAACTCTGCTACCATAGGCTCTGCCGCTCTCTCTTTCCTCCTGCCATGAGACTAACAGTATTTCTCTGCCATGCCCTTCTGCCCCATGACAGGCCTAAAGAAACGGAAGTAACTGGTCACAAGGTGAAAGCTCTGCAATTGGCAACCAAGATAATCATGTCTTCCTTTCTGGTTGATTTCCTAGAGTATTTTGTTATGGTAGCGGAAAGTTGACCCACATAGTGACCATGTATTGGTTAAAATAAGTTGGTATAGTGTGGACGGAATTTTTTCTAATGAGTGTGTATTTGAATGGAGACTACATGAGAGATTTCATTGTTAGCCTGATTCTTTACCACACTGAGTGCACACTCTTTGCCACGTGATTTTATGCTCTTTCCGTTTCAGGTGGACAGTTCTTCAAAATCTATGAGATTGAAAAGGATGGTGGGAGAAATAAAACAATAAGAAACTTAAAACGTACCATTAGCAGGAGACTAACTGGTCTTAATAGTCCTTGTCCTACATGTCCCTAGAAGATGAAGACACATTGTGCTTTTTAGAACTACCTGAAGCCTAGAACCAGGTAAGAAAGACTCATCTGTAGGAGGAAGTACCATCTCAAGATACACTTGTGGGGTGATTTGTTTGTCAAATTTATTGTGTGAACAGTTACACTGTGCAGTAAGTTCCCCAACTTTCGGACCTTCAACTTGTGAACTTTCACAGATAGGCACAGACCTCGCATTAGGAACATTCAAAGACGCAAACAAATCACTGGAGTAGCTCACGTGTCTGCTGAATATTGTCACAGCAGCACTGAGATATGCTTACTGTACATTGTGATGGTGTACAGTATTTTTTATGTGTGCATTTACATTTTCTGGCTTTACATGTTGTCAAACATGTATAGCTCTCATTTTGCTGGACTTCAGAATGAATTCAACTTCTGAATGTTTTCCCAAAATGGAACTAGTTTATAGGTGAGGGATAACTATAGAAGAGAATATGCCTAGTAATTTTCTGACAGTCAATTGAATTTATGTTTCTAATGTATGTTTAGTGATTTTTTTAGCAACAAAGAAGTTGAGTTTTGGTGACAACTCTCAAAGGGCACTAAAGCTAATAGACCCTGAAATTAGACAGACCAGATAATATCTAATTTTAAAAGCCACTATAAATCTTGTAATGGCTATGTATAAATTTATTCTAGGTATGGTAGATTAAATAATGAAAATCAGATCTTTCACTGACAACAAAGGAAAAATATAAAATTCACAGACAAAAGCCATTAAATTCTCCTCAAGGCCTAACAAGCTAGTGAGAGATCATAAAATCAAAAATCTTTGAGGAGAAATTCCTTCAAAACTTCTTTTGACCTGAGGGCATTCTCTAATCAAAAACAAAATATCTGAAACTTTCCAATAAATGGATATCCATATGGATGAAAAAAATCCATGCCTCATATCACATGCTGAAACTTAATTGCATGTGAAGACCAAAATGTGACAGTGCAAAAGATAAAATTAAAAGGAGAGAAATTTTATATCCTAGCAGATAAATGAACAGGGAACCTGAAAACATATTGAACAATGAACAGCAAAATGGTAAATAGGGTTAGAAAAAAGCACGATATCCCTTTAGAAGCTGGGAAATACTAAAGACACTAAAATTCTGTTATAAAGCCACTAAAGTTAAAAAAAATCTCCCCATACTAATGATAAGTAAGGATGATTCTATAAAGGATTGTAAAGTATGCCATCTGAAACACATTTCGTTATCCGATATCTTAAAATAAAGCCTGTGGTCCAACAGTTTCAATCTTGGTTATGATATGTCAGAGAGAAACTACTGCTACCTTAGTTATATGTTACACTATAAAATTTATCCCACAAAGTAATACTTAAGATAGCCTGCATCAGTGATCACATATGGCTCCTCATATTCAGTCTGGAAGAAATGTAGCAGTGTTCTGATTTAGGACTCCCTTTGTGGTTATACTTCAGCCTTCAGGTCCGGGCTGTAGTAACGTCAAGGCTTTTCTCACAAACCTTTCCAGGACAGGTGGGGGACAGGTCACTAGTTCATTTTATACTGACCAAAGGCCTCCATTTCATGCCAGATGGGGCTCCGCGTAGATTTACATACACAATGCCAGATGGTTCTACCAAAGCGAGACACCTGTGAGAATGAGAAAAAAGGGAGCCAAAGAGGAGAGAGACAGAACAAGGCAGACAGAAAGACACAGAAAATAAGCTAACAAGAAAATGTCTAAGAATGACAGCTGGGTTTGAGGTGGCATGCTCTTACTTTTGCCATGTGCACACTCAACCTTACTAGAAGGTGAGACGGGACCACAGAGTACGCAGGGTACAGGGGGTAATGAAAAGGGTCCTAGACAACACGTATGTGGATCCTCTCCAACCAGATTGTTTATAATAGCCCCAAACTGGAAAGCTCACAGGTGTTCAGCAACCTTAGGAAGCATGAATAATCTTTGATATGTTTGTAAATTGGAGTATTACACAGCAAAAACACTGAATGAACTAGCAACAACACAGGGATAATTCTTGAAGACACTATGTAGAGTATACTGATAGGACATAAAGTAATGATTACAGTTCAGTTACACTCTCCAAGTTGCTAAATACACAAACCTAGTTAGTTTTTTAAATAATTAACAAAAACAGGTGCTAATTATGAGAAAAGGCAAGACAGAAGTTATATCTAGTGAGATGGCAAAGATTGTATTTGGGAGAGTATGCTTGATCTGCGGTACTGGTAACACCCATTTCTCAAACTGAACGATGGTTGCCATGCTGCTATGATATAGGTCTCCCTCTCTAAGATGGTTCACAGAAGGTGAACTCTGTCTTCCTCAAGCTGAACCAAAAAATTCCAATCATGGGCCAGGGATGTAGCTCCAATCTTCCCTATTTTTCTGTCTAGGGAAAAGGAGGAAATTATCTGCTTGGTCTTTACCTAACAAAAAGTTACATGATCCTCCTCCTTGCAGAGAGTTGCTCCTCCATACCCTACATGGAGCATTGTTGCACAGAAAGAAAAAGAAGAATCTGAGTAGACAGGCCTGCTGGAGATCCCAATCCCGTCTGTTAGCGATCATATCTGTGTAATAAACTCTTGAAAAAGCCTGGAAAGGCAGGGCTCAGAGGGCCTCTGGCTTGGTGACCATGTAGACGTTGCTGGAGAATATCACACCTAGAGAGGGCATAGACTTCCGTGCTCCTCATCCCCCGGTTCACCGTATTTATATCTTCAGCTGTATCATTTGGAGTAATGCTTATCATAAACCAATAAATGTGACTGACCCTTACCCTGCATCCTTTGAACTGTTCAAGCAAATTCACTGAACACAAGGGCAGGTTGGACTTTTGACACCTGGTCAGTCAAAAGCACAAGTAAAAACAACTAGAGACTTGTGACTGACATCGAATGTGGGAAAAGTATCTTGGAAACTCAGACGAAATCTGTGGGATCTAATGTTGTCTCCAGGTAGACAGGGTCAGATTTAGTTAAATTAGAAGGCAACCAGTGGGTTTTGGCTTCCAGATTGATTGCTTGCTGGTGGGGAGAAAGCTCCACATTTTAGGTGTCTATTTGCTGCTATCTCACAGCAGCCAGGCAAAAATACTTTGTTCTTCTTTGTTGGAATAGGAAAGGTAAATTGTGTTTTCTAGTGTAATTATTAATTAAATTTTATGTTTATATTTTTGCATTTTGTTCTATGTTCATGATGATGCACTTAAAATTATACAATCCAGTTAGATTCTTAAGTGAAAATCCATCCCATATACACCAACATATTCTTAGATTGATTTAATGGTTGTTAGAGGTAAAAAGAAGTTCCTCATATATTAGAATGAAAATGTAAAGATTAGTTGTTAAATACATTTATGCCTTTGTAGATATTGATCAAAATTACAATTGTTTGTGTCCAGTGTTTTTACACTGTTTCTTAAATATTACAAAATTTTTCAGAATCACAGTAAAAATACTGGTATTCAGAGAATATTGAAAGAAGAGAACAGAAGACTAAAATATAGAAAATGATGGAAGATGCAAATGGAAGTTTTAGTTATCTTACCAACCAAAATACGCCAAAATAGCAATTTAAACAAAGAGTAGTTTATTTGGTCTACAGTGACCCTGAGTTCAGTCTGTGATTCGCTGTCTCTAAGACAAAAATAACGTGGCAGAAGGATATGGCACAGAAAAGCTGCCCACCACATAATGCCAAGTATGTACACAGAAAAAGGGAGGAGTCAGACAGAAGAAAAGCAAGTTTTCATAAGTTTTTAGTTCACAGTGACTTTCGTTTCTTTACCACGTATCACCTCAGAACAGCAGTCAGATATGAGCTTGTGGGTGGACTAGGCCACTGCTGAGCATAACACCCCCATGAATCAATCACTGCCTGAGAACTCAGCTCTGAACGTAAGACTTTTGAGGGTGCATTTTAGATCTAAGACATGAAATTCTCTATCACAAGTCCTTGAAAGGCTCATGCCCATCTCGTTATGCGAAATGCATTTAGTCAATGTCTAAAAGTTGTCAAAATCTTCACAGCTTCAGCTTTGCCACCACCAAGGCAAGTTCTTAGCTGTGACACCTTGTGAAAAATTTTAAAAAGAATTTAAAATGTTGCAGCATATAACGGTGCCGGGTAGCAAATCCCATTGGAAAAGGGAGGAATAGGAGGCTAGAAAGGACTGGAACCAAAGCAAGACCAAATCCCAGCAGGACAAACATTAAACCCTGTAATTGCACGGCCAGTACTTGGGCAGGCTGTGGTGAAGATGCCCCACCCCAGTGCCCCTCCTGGTTGCAGTCCCATGGCTTCTCTCTTGGATTGGCCCTCATCACTTGTCAGCAGGCACTCCAAATTCCTGGCCTATCTCATTTCCTGGGTCTCCAGTGGACCTTTGTCTTCCTTCCCACAGATTTACACATAGCTCTGTCAGAAGCTCCTGGCAGGGACTGTAACCTGTCCTATATTATCACCTGGCTTCTCAGGCCTTTCTCTGAAATCCGAGTGGAAGCCATTGTGACCTCAGTGTTCTGGATTCTGTATGACTCAAAGACCAGCACATGTGGGTGATGCAGCTATTGGCTTCCAGTCTGAGTAACAACCATGCCCTATGGGGCGATGGCTACAGTGGCCTCTGAATGGCTGTCTGATGAAACCCCAAGTCTATCCCTAGGCACCTCTGAATGAAGAATGTATCAATATTCATTTCTCTAATAAAAAGTTGATTCACATGTTTGAGCCTGTGATAAGCGGACTCTTGTTGATTTCTTTTTCTTTTTTATTTTAAAGATAATTAAAAATAATAAAAATGATACACAATTTCAAAACAAGATGATAGGAATTAACAATGGTTATTATATTGCATATTGTTGCCTTCAAAATAGTTGCTCAGATTACCCAATATAGGCATGCGAATAAATCAAACAATATATTAACTAATTGAATGAGTAGTACAATTACCTTAGCTGTCTTGTGTGTGTGTGTGTGTGTGTGTATGTGTGTGTATATATATATATATATATATATATATATATATATACACAAAGCTGAAAACTTCTCAGATAATTCAATTCAGAGTGATTTTCACTGTCAGTAGGCTAAAACAGGCAGTAGTATCTATGCAGGAATATATATATATATTCTTTTTTCTTTCCTCCTTTCCCCATCCCAGTTGTGAGTTGTTCTTTAGTTTTGGGCAGCATCTTCCTCTTTTCACAATATCTATTGTACCTTTTGGATCTTATTTCTCTTTCAGCTGCTTACATTGGGGAGATAATATGATGTTTACCCGTGCAAATCTGATTTATTTCACTTATGAGTATGGAGCCTTGATTTTTTTCTGAAGATGCCTACAAAACATCTTTCGTCTTATACAAAGTACTTGGCTTCTTTATAATACAACTCTTTTCAGCAATGATGCTCTTTTGTCCCAAACTCTCCAGGTGCTTCTCTGTGGCAAAGCTGAAAACTTCTCAGATAATTCAATTCAGAGTGATTTTCACTGTCAGTAGGCTAAAACAGGCAGTAGTATCTATGCAACAGCCTGAATTCAAGGCTGCCTTGAAATTTCCTCTATCAGGTTAATGAGATCACTGCCATTAATTACAATCTCCTCCAAAATCCTAGGACATGGACTAAATAAAGTAAAATTTTCTACCAGTGTGTAACACACGTGACCTCCAGCATTGCTGTCAAAGGAGTTCTTGGTACTAACTGAAACCTCCTGAGTCTGCCTCTTGATATCTGCATTCCTCTCAGGACTCTGGTCTTTTGAATTCTGACCGGTACTGTGCATCAAACACAGCTCACAATATTCTAGGGTTTATCTTAATGACATTTCCAGACTTTTCCAAACTCTTCCTACAAACCAGCTCCAAAGGCTTCTGAACTAGGTACAATCACAGCAATGACCCCATTTCTAGTAGCAATTTCCTGTATCAATCATCTTTCTTATCTCTGGAACAAAGTGCTGAACATCTACAATTTAAATGAGATGAGGTTTATTTGCTTCACAGTTTCACTGGGTTCGGTAAAAAGTCAATTGACACCAAGCCAAAGAAAATCATGCAAAGATAATTGTACCACTAATTCTATTAGTTCGTGGAAAGGATCATATTATTTGATCAACTTTGCATGCCTGTGTCTGGTAATCTGAGCAGCTGTTTTGAAGATAATGATGTGCAATATAATAATCATTGTTAAATTCCTATAATTTTTTTTGAAATCTTATATCATTGTTGTTTTTGTTGTTGTCATTTTGTTTCTGTTGTTGTCATTTTGTTTTGTTGTTGCTGTTTGTTTGCTTGATTTTTGATATTTTTGTGTTCTTTTTTCTCTTTAAAACAGAAAAAGAAAAACAGTACGATGATTCTTCATACTGGAAAAAAAATAAAGATAGAATTGCCATATGCCCTTGCATCTCCACTATTAGATATAGGCCTATAAGCATTGAAAGATATATTGATGAAACACCAATAGGTGTGTGTTTGCAGCAGTATTACTCATAATATTCAAAAAGTGGAAACAACCCGAATGGTCTTCAGTGAATAAAGGAATATGAACAAACCTCCAAAAAGGAATATTATTTAGCCATAATGAAAGCAAAACATCCTGGCAGATGGCATGGTAGAGGAAGCAGAGAGAGATAAAACAAAGAGCAGAGGACACAGTACACTCTTCTAAGTTATGAGTCCAGTGTCCCACCAGTCTGTACCAGATATGACCTGCAAACAGAGCAGTCTGCTAGAAACTCAAAAATGGACTAATCCACTGAGGGGTACTGAAAACCCATGGTTGAATCACCTTTCAAAAGCATCACCTCTTAGCACAAAAATTTTGGGTGATGTTTTAAAGCTCAAGGATGGAGGAAGGATCTGTCACAGTGGGGAAGGAGAGGAAGCCAACAAGGCAATGGAGGCCTTATTTAAGTGGACAGAACCGCAGACATCACCTTTCTGGAACATTCTAACATGCAATCTATTTGTTATCTAAATATGTGCTTTATCTTTTTATGTTGATAGAGATAACTGGAATAAATTAATCACTAGTTAAAAATAAAGCAATTAATATTAAGGAAAAATATATAGAGGCTAAACAACTTAGTAATTATAAGTTTCTATCCTAACTTCATTTGTTGATACGATTCAATGATTTAAATAATATATTTTGAGTGAACAAATTCCAAGTCATTAAAAAGTACATTTATGATAATTTCCAAAAAACTAAGATGATCATTTAGACATCTCCATATTTCTAGGATGTTATTTCATATAGCATTATCTTAGTACAGACATTGTTACAGTGGGAACCTTACAAAGCACAGAATCAACAATGGCACAAATTGTTTTTCTCAGAGTTCAAAGGTGATGGTTATATTTCATCAGATCCAGATACAAAAAGTCAGGGACTATCCAGAGGTGCTCTAAGGCCCTGATCTTCCTAACTCTAGTGATCACCAGGTAGCTAAAAATCTGGGCATTAAAATGGCACAAATGCTGGGCCACTAGATTTTATGCAAGAAGCAACAGATTCCTCTGAAACTTTGGCTCTGTTTTGGGCCCTATTCATAGCCCTTGCATCACTCTCCTATATCCATATCTATAAGGATGTTCGGGTTATAATTTTGAAAGCTGTGATATAAAATATCTAGAGCCACATGATTTACTGCCATCCCAGAGATCCTTCTTGCATTCTCCCATCCATCACAGGATTTGAAAAGGAAAAGCTGTCTGCCAGTCCTCGATAATTATGACTGAATACACAAAATTCTTGTATAATATTTTAAACATATTTAATTATACATAACACAAAATGAAACTCATATGAACACTATTTTAAGAATTATGCTGCTGGGCCAGGGAGTTAGCTCAATGGCACGGTGCCTGCCTGGCAAGCACAAGGTCTTGAGTTCGATTCCTAATGCAAAAAAAAAAAAAACAAAAAAATATGCTGCCACATATATTGCAAGTAACATTTAATAATTCTTCGCATGTGATTGCTAAAGCAAAATGAGGTCCTTTCAGTATCTGTCTATGTAGCCAGATAATGATATTTTCACTCACAAATTCTTTAAAGAAAAGTACTCTGTAACCAATGTCTGCCTTGTTTTTGGCAATTTATATGCTGGCATCCTTGTTCTCTGGCTTTTTAAGTTAGTGTTTGCACCAAGTTCTTCATTTTGCCTTCAAGTGAAAATTGAGCATAAATGAGAAACATGTCTAGTGCAAATGCCAAAGAAAATATACAGTTTTTAACAGTCCTCTTCAGTTCTAAATTTGTAGTTTTCTGAAAAATATCAATATATTCTTTATTTGCCATCCCTCTGTCCTGATTTCATGAGTTTAAACAAAAATTTCTTTCTCTTCTAAATAGGCACTCTAAAATCTCAAAGTAATTCCATAATATATTTGAGGAAGCTCAATACATATATTTAAAACAAATTTTTACAACTTCATAGATTTCTTTTCATTTGGTATAATTTCCATTTGTAATTTTAACCTCCTGCTTCAAATGGACTTCATTTAAGTTAAAGTAGTCACTGTTATTCAGCCTCACATAGACAAACAGAGGAGAAAATTTTGGCATAATATTTCATTTCAGGATAAGAATGATCCACTTCAGAGCATTAGGGAAATAATACCTTTGGCATAGTTGAAACTTCACTTTTCAAAAAAAAGTAGGTGTCACAGCAGAAATCTTATTCTTCGTGTACAATAAAAGAATTTATTTCCTATGAAAGCTTTTTTAAAATTTTTAAAGAGAAAACAAAACAGAATAAAGGGTAGCAGCAATACAGAATTCCAAGGAAAAAGGAAAAAGAACCAAGAAAAAAAACCCCACTAAGAAATCATTACTTGACAAATTACATACTGACATCTTGGAAATAGTTGTTCAAATTACATAATTAAAACATGCAAAGTAGACATTCAAACAGTGAGACTGTTAACAGTTCTGCTCCATGATTTGACAAAAACAGCAATATGGTCATCTATCTTACATACTCAAACATACATGCAATTATATTAGAAGGCTAAAATTAAACAACAAAACAGAACAAAGAAGGTCACAAGAAAGCAATGTAAGAGAGAGACATAAATTTCAAAGCTAGACAATAGGAGATACTCACTCTCTATCATATTGACTCTTGTTTTCTTCCAAATAGTTGTCCATATTGTCACATACAGGGAATTCACATTAAACAACATAGTATGGAACTGATCTAAGCAACACGAGGAAGGTGTTTCAGGTCTTCAAGACCAGACAATAGGGAAGCCAAGAATGGCTGTCATAGTATCTCATTCTCTTCAAAATAGCTGCCCATACCTTCATGTGTGTTTAACTTGAACAACAGCAACAACAACAAAAAAAAAAACAAGCTAAAATCACATTGAACAAAGAATGATAGTACTGCTGGATTTCACATCATGACATTATGGAGTCAGCATTGGATACTGTAGTGTCTCTTTTTCTTCAAAATAGTTGTTCATTTCAACATGTGTTATATAGTTGGTTCTCGTAAACTGTTTATAAGCTCTACACATGCATGAGTCTCTACATGTATATCTACCCTTTCTGTATTAGAGGGAAAAATAAAAAAAAGCAGGACAAAACAAAACAATTCCTAGAAAAGCGTGAAGCAAAAAATCATATGAAACCACAATACAAGGTGATCTACAATGGTTACCATGGTGTCTCAGCAGTGTATAACAACATTAATAAAAACAAAGCATTGGAGATATTATAAGACTTCAAAAGCAGGCAATAATCAAACCAGAGTGGGTATCTTAGTGAATCTTGTCATCTTCAGTGTAGTTGCCTATACTCTTAGACTTGATGCTATCAATCATAACAGATTTGAATAAAATCACTCAACATAAGATAGCACTCTAACAAACAATATTCAAATAAGATCAGCCATAATAAGACAGCATAAGTTATACAGGACTTCTGGTTAAGTTGATAGGAAATTAAGGATGATTACCATATTATGTCCCCTTAATTTTGGGATAGCTGACCTTGTCATCGAGTCTAGTGTAAGTAGACAAATTGGGATAGCATGTAATCCATCCAAGCAGAGTGATGAGAATGTGTAGATTTTAAATCTTGTTAGCCAATTAACAATATCCACTGCCTTCCTTTTTTAGACAATTCCTCCCCTTTCACTCCCATAAGGTGCACTGCTTATTTTGGTTCCCACTACCTCCTTATATAGAGCATCTCAATGGACCCTACCTCTTGATCTACTCTGCCTGTGTTTCTCTCTGTTAGTATTTTGAGGCCCTCTATACTAGAGATTATAGCCAATCTTCTCTGCCTCATTTCTGCTATTCTATTTTTCTGCCATTGGTACTCTATTTTTCTCTTCCACTCCACTGTCTGCCCCATTCACTGAGGTCTCTCTGCCACTGTTGCTGAAATGCTTGTATTCTTTTTCTCTCTTTCTAAAATGTCCTTTAGTATTTTTGTATGGTTGGATTGGTGATCACAAATTCTCCTAGTTCCTCTTTGTCATGGAAGCACCTTGTCTCTCCATTAATTTCTAGAGAGAGTTTTGCAGGATACATCAATCTGGGCTGGAGATTGTTCTCCTTCAGGGCTTGAATTATTTCACTCCAAGCTCTTCTTGACCTGATGGTCTGTGTCAAGAAGTCTGCCATGATTTTGATGGGTTTTCCTTTATAGGTGATGTGTTGCTTTTCTCTGATGGCTTTTAATATTCTGTTCTTATATTGAATTTCTGGGATCTTGATTATTATGTGTCTGGGTGTAGCTCTGTTTTGGTTGTAGGTGGCTGGAGTTCTGTATGCTTCATATATCTGCATATCATTTCATTTTTCTATGTTTGGGAAATTTTCTTTAATAATTTCTGTGAATAGCCTTTGCAGTTCTTCTGTTTTGACTCCTGCTTCTTCATTTAGATACTTTATTCTTAAATTATTGATCCTCTTGTCGTCCTCTAGCCTTTGTATTGTTACTGCCTGCTCCCTTGTTATTTTTAAGAGATCTTCCCTTTCATGTTCACACATTGCAAGCCTTTGTTAAATTTTTGATAGTCTATCTTTGATTTCTTTCAAGGAGTTTTGGCAACTTTCTATGGAGTCTTTAGTTTGCTGGTAATTTCTTTGAATCTGCTTCATGAATTCTAGGGTTTTTTATATTCTTCATGGAACATTTCTCTCCTTTTGTGTTCCTCCATTCTTCTGTCTGTGTCTACTTGAAAGATGCCCAGCTTTTCTTTTATTAATCCACTTATCTCTTGTTTAACTTGAATTAATATTTCAGTTTTGATCTCATTTATGAGGTCCCGAAGATATCTCTTTATGTCCACTGATGCTGTGTTTGATGTTGCATGTTTGCTGCCCTCAGTCACTTTTATATTTACCTCTCCTGGATCAATATTCTCAGGGTTGGGGGCTGGGGCCTTTTTCTTATTTCTCCCTCTCATCATGTTTTTGGTTCCTTCCATAGAAGTGTATAGTGTAATTCCCAGCCCACAGGCTAGGGGCTTCTGCCCTCTGCTGTCTGCTATCAGAGAGTGAAGTGCAAGCAAGGGTAGTATACGCTGGCTCCTCCCCTCTGGGCCAATCGACCTTCACAGGCCTTCACTGCGTCAGTGGGTGCCGCCCTCAGGTCCCAACCCAGTCCAAGCAGATCCCACCAATCCGCTCTGTGAGGGGAGCAACCAACTGAAGTCACTTCCTTACAGAGCCAGGGCTTTCCTGCCCAACTCCAATATGTCCTCTAGTTGGTTGCCTCTTTCCCACAGGAGGGTCTTATTCCCATCACTCACCATGTGTTGATGCCGGTCCCCAAGAATGGCTGGGCTCCCCAACCTCTGACTTCAGTGCGGCTGCAGCGCGAATTCACGGTGCCTCTGGGTGGTTCATGTGCAGGGCCGGTTCCGGGCGAGCCACACGCAAGGCTGTTCAGCTCCATGCTCCAGCCACTCAAGCCAGTGGCTTCAGCATGGGTTCAGTTGCTCACGTGGATCTCAGGCACAAATTCAGGCAGCTCGGGAGAGTGCAGTGCTTGCCAATCTTAGCTTCTCTAATGTTAGCCCCGGGACCTCACATTCGAGCAGTTTCTTTCCCTTCAATTTCTTTCTGGGTTGAGAGAGTCCATTTCCCTCTGTTTGGGTCTCTCCAGGGTGTTCTATTCTGGCATTTGAGCTGTCTCTCTCAGAGAGGCTCCATATCCTGCTACCTCTAGCTCTGCCATCTTTGAAACTCTGAAAGTTTTGATTTATATGAAAATGATAAAATGATTTAAATGCAGATGGAGCCATGTTATTATTCATCACAGTACAGTTCAATGTAACAAAAAGTCACCTTTACCTTTTTCTGAAAATTATGACCTACAGGAGCATTGCACATCATCATCACATTATTTTTGACAAACTCAATGTCAACTCTGACATGTTTTGGAAACTAAAATGAGATGCAGGGTAAGTAGTGAAGTCTAAGACACTACTGGGATTTCAGTTTCCATCACGTCTACACGTTTGCAGGTTATAGCAAGGCTCTGTATTTCATCTTTCTACTTTGCTCAGCTTGCCAGGAGTGTGGAAGGAATAAAATGGAATCTCAGGGAAAGCATACATAGTTTTATATACTAGACATTAGTTACATATTATGAATTATATACTGTAATAAATATAGAAAATGGAAACAGATGGTTGACTCTTGAGAATGAGGCCAGATCCTCAGTGTTGAACTTTTGAAGATAAACCTTTGTCTTTCTTTCTGAAAAGGTCTTGAAAACAGAAACAGGTGTGGCTGCTCCCAAAGTGGCCTGACAGACATCCAGGAAGGTCATCAGCAGTGTAACAGCCGAGCTGGCCATGCAAGGACTCAGTGCCCAGGGACTCCACGTATAGTTGGTGCCTCTTCCTGCGAAAGTGTAGATCAAGTCGCACGTGCGGCCATGCTGCCAGGATGTCACCACCTGAATGGTCCTGTTTTTCTCTACGTAAAATTGGACCTGTTTCAGTGTTGGGTATTAGTGTTTAATATTCCTTTTTGCCATTTTAAAACATGAACCTCATTCTGTCTTTGAGCAACTTACTTTAGACTGTTTGGTGCTCAGAACGTCACTAAGTCTACAAAAGCCATGTGAGTGCTGGGATAGTAGAAGTGATTTTGGGGCTTTCTGGCCAATGGAATCTACACTTACTTTTTTCTTGTCTTTAATAAAGGATTCCTTTTTTTCTATTAAAAATTGCCTACTTGTGAACTGTTCTAAACTTTGAACTTATACTAGGCATTTCCTGGGAATGAAATAACACTTTCCTTAAAGCCAAGTGGCCAAGCCAAAATTTCTGACTGTATCTATATCTATATCTATATCTATATCTATATCTATATCTATATCTATATCTATATCTATATCTATATCTATATCTATCATCTATATCTATACCTATACCTATACATATAATCTACACCTAAATCAAAATTCCAAAAATAGCAGTACATAAAAGGTAAACCAATTGAGTAATGACTCAGCAAACACAGTTAATTGTATAATTTTAAGCATCTTTTTAAACTTTATAAAAATTAAAAAGACTTGTATTAATTAAAATAGGACTATTAAGCTTGATGCTATCAGTTTGATTGGCTTGAGAGTGTTGGTGAAGTGCACTTCTGGGTGTGTCTGGTGTGATCTTGGGTTCTGTGTCTGGTTCCTCTCCTCTTTTTCTGTCACTGTTCCCCTACTCTGCTCCCCTACTGGAATGAACCACAAAGCTTTTTTCCACCGCGTTCTTCCATAATGTTTCTGCCTTGACATCAACTGACCATGAGCTGAATCATTTTAAATTGTGAGTCAAATTAAACGTTTTTAAAATTGTGGATATTTTAATGCTTTGTCTAGCAACAGGAAAGTGAACTAGTAAAGCCATGTTCACTATGTTATATAATTTGTAAAAGTGTGACCATAGTGTTTTAAGGTCACTCTGTTACTACACAAATGTGTCCCATGGCCTTCAGGTGGATATAGCATTTTACCGAGCTTTTCAGTTTCCAAAATATAGTTGGCCTTTACATACAGCAATTCTGAATCTGTGAATTCAATCAACTATATATTGAAATTATTAAAAAGAAAATCACCAAAGACATATGAAAAATGAGCAGCATTGGTAATCATCAATGCTTTGTAAAACCACAAGGAAGTATCAGTTCACACAATTCAGAAAGCTATTATCAAAAGGACACAAATAACAGATGCTGACACAGATGTGGAGAAAAGAAAAGTCTTACACATTATTAATGTGAATGTAAATCAGCACAGCTATTATTGAAAATAGTCTGGAGTTTCCTCAAACAGTTAAAAATAGATCTACCATATGATTCAGAAATCTCATTCTTAATTTTTCATTGCTGGTACCAACTCTCCGACAATGAAAAGTTAAAGTAGGAAAGATTTATTTTAGCTCAAAGTTGGTAGTGGTTTCAGTCCATAGCTGGCTAACAACTAGGCAGGGCAGCACAGCAGAAAGCTCAGCAGAGGAAATGCAGTCACCTTCCTTCCACTTTTTCTTTTATTCCATGCAGGCTACAAGTCTATTGGTTGATGCCACTGACACTCAGGTTAGCTCTTCTGTCTCCAGTAGATCCATTCACCCAGAACTAAGCTAATTTAACCAGAAGACCAACCCATAGATCATGTACCTATAATCCATATTCACTCACTTGATCCAGCCACCTCCAAAGAGTCGCACCTATGAGAGCACAAAGGTTTGGGTGGACATCTAGATACAAGTCCTAACAGTCATTATCAGTAAAGGAAATGAAATCTGAATGTCCAAGCTTTCAAAATAAAAGAGAATTACAATAGTCTTGAAGGTTTTTGTTGTGAAATCATGGACACATGGATTTCATTTCCTTTACCAGTAATGACTATTATATATACACAGATACAAGGTAAATAACTATACTACTGTTCTCTGTTGGTTCATCAAAAAGAACAGGTTGTGCTTTTATTGTTTGATTGATCATTTTTATGCCTAAATCTTGTAACCTGAACAACTACTTCTAACAATATGCAAAATATTAGCTAGCATTAATTTCCTATTATTTTTTGAAGCTTTGTATCATTTCTAGGCTTTTTTTCTGTTTTGCTTTTTAAAATAAAAAAATTTTTTAAAAAGAATAAAACATACACAGGGTTTGAAATGATAGAACAAATATTATAACCAGACTGAAACATTGCCGAGATGTTAGAGTTATCATACAGGACATTAAAACATATTTGATTAACACACTAAAACCTCTGGTTTAAAAAAGTGGAAAAATGCAAAATTAGATATATGAAGTAAGAAGAAAAATAGAAAACCTGGGAAATAATCACAGATGATGCTAGAAATATATACAATGTAACAGAAAATAACAATATCCTCAATGGGCTCTTTGCTAAATGAGATGTCAATATAAACTTTCCAAACTGAATTTCAAAAGGAAAAAAGAGTGAAAAAGACAATGAGGATATCCAAAACTGTAAAATCACCACACTGGGCATAAATGTGCATAACAGACTTATCAGAATAAAAGAAAATGAGAACTGTTGGAAGCAACAACTATGGAGGTTTCCTAGAGTCAATGACAGACAATAGAGGAAGAACCAGGGAGCTCAGAGAAGACGAAGCAGGATAAATACACACAAAAATCCCTTATATGCATCGTATTCACACCACAGCTGCCCTAAAAGAGAGGCCCCAAGGGCTGCAAATTAGCAGTGCTGTAGGACTGGCTCTGCCCAAGCTCTATGGATTTTCCATCTTTGTCCCCAGCGCTGGATATGGAGTTACAGGATTTAATGTTTGCCTTTCTGATTTCTGTTTTGCTTTGATTCTGTTCCTTTCCATCCCTCTTTTCTTCCCTTTGGAATAGAAATGCTTACCTTGTGCCATTGTATGTTGGAGTTGTTTTAACTTTTTAAGTTATACAGGGGTTCACTGCCAAGAGTTTACCTTGAATATCAGAGGAAACTTAGAACTTGGACCTTTTAGCAATGATGAAACTATGAAAACTTCTCCCTTCTTAGAGATGTGCTAAGTGCATTTTGTATAAATACATGTGCATGGGTTTTGGGGGGGGCCTGGGGGTGAAATGGTAGAATTTAGAAAGTGACCAGATTATGGGGACACTACAGCTGACTTGGTGTTAGAAGGTAGGGTCTGGCTGGAAGAGTAAAGCCACTGGGGTAAGACTAGGAAGGTTAGATCTCCTTTTCTGGCTGCATCTTGGTCACTGTAATGTGGGCAGCTTTCCTATGCTCAGGTCCCTTCATTACGCCATTTCTAAATTGGCCACCTTCGCAAGAACAGACTTCTAAAACTGTGACCCACTTTTAAGTGTGTGACTCATTTTAAGTTGTGGTTGTCTGTGTTGCATATGGTGTCTCAGCAAAGACAAAATAACTAACATAAAATGCATCTTTATCATTTATGTATTTTTATTAGGTCATGTTAGGAGTATACAATGTTTACTTTCCTTGTATGGAGTTGGTACATACACATAACACAATATAAATCCTTTTTTTGTCATCTGCTTACCCATACCTTTCTCTGTTTCCTGATTTTTTTTTTTTGGCCTATTTAGGATCCAGATTTACTTCACTACTTGTTAACTTTGTTTTGTACTTTGTTTATAATTTATGTTTCTTACATTGTTAGGCTTTTCAGCACAATAAGAGAGAAGATATAAAGTGAAAAGTAGCCTTTATTCCAAGGACGTGGAGAGGAATCCATAACTATATGTAGTCTAGCGTCCTCTGACTTGAAGGTGGGGTATGGGATATACATATAACCTCTGACCAGCAGTGGCATTTAGGGCAGGCATTGATGATGCACAAGGGGCTGATTGGGACCTTTTTCGCGTCACTGGGAAAGATAAAAGGAAGTTGTCATGGGGGAAGGAGGAAGTGACCTCAAGATGAACATCCCTTGGCTCCTCCTCCCACCACTGTAGTATTCTGTAACTTATTCCAGGGCAAAATCCTTTCATTAGGCAAACCATGTGATAGTTAAACTTTTGAGCCTGATTTATTTAATTTAATATTATAGGGCATCCATTCTCCTTTTTAGGAGTTGACTCAAGTTTATTTTTCTTCATGGCAAAATAGCACCACAATGTGCACAAATACCACATTTTGTTTATCTATTCATTTGTGGATGGACATATACAAGCTTCTTCCAAGATGTACCTGTTATGAATTTTGCTGTTATAAACATGAATATATCACCTAATGTCATGGCTTTAACTACTCCATGAATTTTAAAAGATAGTTTTGGGGGATATGTCAGTGTAGGTTGGAACTTACTTTCTTTTTGGGCCTGAAACATTTCACTCTTAGTTCTCCTGGCCTAAGAATTTTTTGTTGAGATGTTTATCATAACTCTAATGGGTTTTTATTGATAAGTGATCTGTTGCTTTTCTTTAACTGTTATTAAGAGTGTGTTCTCTTGTTGGATTTCTGGGATTTTTACTGTGATGTACTGTGGAGAGGTTTCTCAGGAAGCTTCCTAGAAGAGCAATGACTGAGGAATCTTCACACTGATTTCAATAGTAGTTGAACTGGTTTTTACACTCCCATCAACAGTGAAGAAGGGTTCCTTTTTCGCTGCAGTCTCCCCAGCATTCCTTATCATTGGAATCCTGAAAACTCAAGGTGTTTGATAAATGTGTCCCGGTTCATAATTGTTTTGTTGTTGTGTTTGTTTTTTCTGTTTGATTTGGCTTGATTGAGGTTTGTGCAATTACTGTTGGTGTTATTATGATGAAAAGCCTTTTCTTTTAAATACGTGTACTTTTTCTGCAACTACACTACATTTAGCAAAAAACACTTTTTGTTTCTTTACACAAATGTACAGCTGTAATGCACTCAGTGTTAAAATACAAATACTTTAAATAAATGCTGGAAGTTTAGCGCTAAACTACTTAATTCTAAACTGTCGTGAGGTAACTCATTTCCTTTCACATTAATTAATCAGCTCACTAATCATGAGGATTACCTGTGCCTACATTCCTTGAGGGGTTACCTCTCACCCCGAAAATCCTAAAAATCAGTGGATACAGAAATAATTTTCTAACGCTTTGCTGTTCCATTTTTTCTGGTTGGCTAATTGGTATTTCTGAAATTTCTCAGTTATCCATATGTCTAGGAGAGAAATTCCTTTTTGTTTCTATGACTGTACCTGACTGTGCAGTTTATTTTACTTTATTTTTTTTCTTTATCTGTATGTGTTTACAGTAGATAATTCTTTTTATATCCTCTTCCCCTCCCTCCCTAATCTCTTGCTAATTTTTTATCTGCCTATTTATTATCTATCTTTTATTCTGTTCTTCATTTTATTTTAGATTTCTCATAGAAGATAAGCATGACATTTAAGCTTATGTGTCTGATTTATTTCACTGAACATTATAGTCTTGAAAATTGTATTCTATCAAAGTTTCTACCTATTTTATGCTGAGAAAACAAATTTACTTTTATAACTGCAGCACATAATGCACTGAGAAATATAGAGTAAGCATTCAGGAAAAGTTATATAATAAATGCACTGAAGTATATTGAACTAACAGTTCTTAAAATAGCTAATGCATTAATAAGTCAGTCCAATAAATTATTTCCTTACGACCAGTACTTAGCTCTGATAGTTTTCTTTCTTGATACAACAGTAGCTTGGGTAAATAAAGCTGAGTATTTCGTTATTTACTCAGATTACATTTTATTTTTATGTCTGGTTAGTTCATTAATAAATATTTATAATATCTGTCCAAATACTCTCACTCAACAGGTGCTAAAGTAAGATTCATATTTTTAACCCTTATAGATTTATCATTTTGTTATAAGCAGTTTTCAACTATTTTTACATTTATTATTGAGATTAATTTCCATTATCAAATTCTAGCTTGACAGGTGGTACATCGGATGAAAACCTGAGGTTACACTAGCAACACTGTGAATAAAAGTTGTGCAAGTCAAAGTCTGTAATTTGACAATGATATTGAAATAATATAAATTTAAGAGGAAGATATTTCATGGGAACTTAATTAGGAAGGAGATTTTATGAAGGAAACTTTAAAAAACTTTTTGCCCTGCTGAGAGTCCGAACTCTCCAGCTCACCTCCCTAGGTCTGAGTAATGGCTACGTACTAGACACGCACATGATCTTCAACAAGCAATTCAGCTGCTGGAACCTCAGTTTCATCTTTAGTAATGGGAATAACTCTAAGTGGCTAGACCAACACTTAGAAAACCTCAACAGATTAGTTCTTATTACTCTCTTAGTTACTGCTATCATTATTCTCATTCTTACACCCAAGAATCAAGAAAACAGGAATACTTTACATCCAGGAAATGGAAGCATTTTAGCCTCATCTAGGCAAACTTTGCCTCAAAAAATTATTCATTCTCATACGTCACAAAGGCAACTTGCTTCTGTCTAACCTAAAATACAGGTATGCCAGGCCAATGACGGGACTAAGCACAATGTTAAAGAGAAAGAGCACCTATCTGAAGAAGCTATGAGCATTTTTAATGCACTGAATTTCTGTCAGTTAAATTACTATACAGTGCACCCTTTATAACACATGCTGCCTGAAAGATAATTAAAAGTCTTGCAGTATGGATGAAGTAGTCCCTCTTTCCCTGAGTTGGTTCCGCCACATTAACTTGCACCTCAGTGAGCAGAAGAGGAAAACACAGAGCTTCTATGCTCCTCAAAGGCTAGAAATCCTGTAGCTGCTTAGGTCGTCTCTGCTTTTCCCTCTTGTCTGTCTCTTTCTCCAAGTCTGCATTTTCCTCTTTTTCTCTCTCCCAATAATATGTTCTCCTATAGACACTGAGCTCACAGTAGACAGGTGACAGCCCCACGTTCTCAGGTTATCAAGCTGGTTCTTATTCCCCAGAACTCGTTCCCCTGTTTACATAGAACTGCCAGGCTGCACTCAGCCAAACCCTTCCATGAGCCACGGGCGCATAGGTTAAAAGCTGTAGCAACACTAAGTAGCCCTTTATACGTGTTTCCCTTCTCAGAAAAATCCTCTTTAGTGGAGGAGCTTTTACCAACATGGAAAACACTGTGAAAAACAAGAGTCTACTTAGCCAAAGCTATTATGGAGGGCAGGGATCATAATGGCTCTTTTTATCTTTTTCTCAGAAATCACTGATCTATAAATGACAACGAAATATTAATGATACTGATGATGATGGTGATAATAATACTGCCTCCATATAATATTCTGATATTTTATGCTTTTATATTTGGGAAAACTGACTACAGCCCATATTACAGACAGGGCTCAATGACCATTCTTAGGACAAAGGCTTTATTAATGAATTTCAAGGTCAATAACATGTTTCATCCCTTTTAGTTGAATGAGCGCTTGCTTTACAATCTCGTAAGAACTGTGGACATTCTTACTCAGAAAATAGATGCACACATTTTATCCAGAAATTCGCCATAAAATTCCAATGGTTCACAGGATTTTCAAAGTCCAAACAATTAAAAAAACCTACCTGGTATATGTATTTGTCTGCAGTATATGAATGAGCTTATATTTAATTGTAATTAAAGTGGGAAAAGTTAGAAATAATTGTTGACTTCTGCCTGGCAATTTGTATACTGTAGACAAACACTGACCAGAGCAGAAGGGGTAGGTTGGCCTGTGACTTGAAGGTACAAAATTATGAGACCTCGACCACTTGCTTCACTTAATGCTGAAATTAGGTAAGTAACAGTGACCTCCAGACACTTAGAAAGACAAGCATCTTCTGAACTTTCACAGTTACATCAGAGACACATTCACAGGGCATCTCAGCAGCTACACAGAGTCTTGAAATTTTCAGGCAATTACAACTCCCTAGAGTCTTCATTTTCTGATTCTGTTTGTTTCTTTCTCTGAAAAGACACTTAAAACTTTTGAAACTCCAGACAAGATTAAGCATCTCTCATTTGAGTAAGGGAAAGAGCAAAAGAAGAGCAAAGAAAGAGCTGAAGAGAAGGAAAGAAGGGGATAGAACTCTTGCAAATGGACAGAGTACAGGAGACCTAAGGGAGGGAAGGAGGCCAAGGGAAGGAGGAAAAAAGAACAAGAACAGCAACCTAATAATCACAATGAATATCAGCTTTCTATGTCATAAGCATGAGCTAAGAATAATAACAAAATTAATATTGAAAATGAGGAGGGGGATTCAGAGACAGGTGGGTGGGACAATGATTAACAGAAAGAGAAGAATGGTGTTATGCACTGACTCCCCACGATCAATGTAAACTGCAGATATAGGGGTCTACGTACTAATAAAATTAAATAGATATAAAGTTTATGAACATTATACCGTAGGAATTCAACTGGAAGAAATTTTTTTTGAAAAATTGAATATTTTGCCAAAAGTTATGTAAGATGAAATTTAGCATTTATACTACTATTAAAAGTACAGGTCAGTGGCATCAAGCTTGGTATTTTAGGGTTGCAAATGAGATTCCTTATTTGCTTGATGTCCATAGTGACGCAAACAGAATGGAGGTCTTAAGTTAGAAAAGAAATATGAGCCAGAATCCATAGCTGTGTCAATTTTTTGACAACCAGAAAGTGAAATAACAGAGTTAAATACTTGGATCATAACTGTTTCCCATTTGTTGTGGGAAAAGCAGAGGTCCTGTTACTGTGTGCAATGTTTTCCAGGCCTGAAAATTTCCCCTTTTTGGAATTTTTATTTTACCTCTCCTGACTTCTAGTGATTGATACCATGCTACATGAAAATTTTCTATTTTCTTTCTAGATTGAGAAGAAAACAAACAGGATCCGTATTCAAAGCAAACAGCCCTGAAGAGCTTTTCTGTGGTGATCACTAGAAGGAAGAGAAAGAGTGAAAGTAGTGACCCATTGAAAAGAAGTATTCAATGAGATGCAAGTTTGTGAGAATCCCAGGAATCTTCTACTTTGCATACGGGTGGAAAGGAAACTTTCAGAGTAGTTATAGAATACACATACCATAAACAATCTGAGTGTGTTGATATTTCTTTTTCTTTTCATGATTTTTCTGTATTTTTAAAATAATCATGTACTGCCAATTTAAAATACTGTTTTAAGTGATTTGTTACCGAGCTATCCTTTGGAGGGTAAGATATTTTCCTAAGTGTACATTTAGAATTTGTTATATTACAACATTGTTGGATTTAGTTACATGGAGACTCATTTTACTGTTGCTGATGTTTATTCACATAATAATAACCTTTGTATAAAACATTTTCCAAATGACAATCTGCAGTCTAGTTGATATAATTCCATCTGTTGGGTGATAAAATACAGGTTTATGATATAACATTTCTTAATTCCTTTTAAAAGCTTATTTAAATAACCAAAAGGCAATGCTAGGTTATAAGTAAATACAGATGTCTCTGCTATGAATATATAAACATAATATAAACATCAGTTTAAAAGACAATGCTGAGGTGACTGGTTTCTCTTTTTTTTTTCTCTAGGCACAGGTAGAATGAATTTGTCGCAGCTATAAACGCAAGTATTATAACTCAAAATCCACTAGTCTAGTTGATTCATAGAAACTGTGTTCTATTAATACTCCTTGGTATCCTTATATTTAAAGATTTTGTTTAGATTTAAGGATCATTCAGCACAGATTAAAACAGTTAAATTTTCAGTAGCTTTTCAAGTCAAACATGCACTTATTCAAGTCAGTCACTGGAAAATGCTGTAAGTTAGCCTCAGTTAATATCACCAGCTGAACTGCGCCTCGTTTTGTCTTAGAAATATGAGTAATGAATATGAAATTTAAGTCCTGAATTTGTTTCCGGTATGGATGTTAGAACACTGTGGCTGGTGTTTTCTCTCCTCCTCTCACTGAGTTTGAAATAACTGACAGAGCTGCCTATTTCAGCTCCACCAGCTGTGTGTAACCACAGCCCCTCAATTTCTCTGATGTCTGAAGTCAGGAACCACCGAGAAGGAACTGAGAGTTCAGCCTCTGGATAAGCCAAGTTAACCTGACACAATTTAAAGGTGCATGATGGCAAAAGACCCAAGACTCAAGATTCAGAAACAAAGGACTTCTTTGCTTATGACACGGTCAGCAGAATGGACTTCATAGTGGCAACATTTTCCCATGTCCTCTATGTCTCCTGAGAGTGAAGAGACTAACTAAAGATGTCACATAGTGGGTTTGGGTCACAGTTGAGTAACATCACCTTTAGAGAACCCTCAGTTTTAGAAGGAAACTATAAGCAATGCTACCCAACTCTTACCTCATAAGGAAAAATTATCCTTATTATTCTGGTCAAAGGGAAAAAGGAATCTTCCCTCTTCTCTTCAGGCAGGTACTAAACTATCTCTGCCTTCCCAGGTTCTTGCTATACAAATATCTTGAAAAGACAGCACAGGACAAAGGCTGTCCTCTGCCCTGCAGAAACTGTAAAGAATCTCTTGATCCAACATCTGGTTCTTTTTTTATCATTAATTGGAATGAAAAATATTTTCCTTTGGACATTATCTTAAACCAAATACTGTGGAGGATAAGGAAGACACTGAAAATCATTCTCTTAAAATATGAGCAAATTTGTCTTGTAGATTTTCAAACATAAAAATGCATACTTATAGGGATTTCTATATCATTTCTGGCCCAGAGGATAAACATTCTAAGGAGCTACAGGATTTATGATGAGATCCTCGTGACTGCGGTAGGATACAGCTCTAATCATAGCTCTGCAGGAGGCTGGGGCAAGAGCATAGAAAGTTGGAACCTACTGTTAGCATTTCAGCAATTTAGGGAAACCTTGTCTCAAAGTTTAAAAAAAATTTAAAAAGGACTGAGGATGTAGCTTAGTGCCAAAGTCTTCATTTCAATCCCCAGTAAGTGCCCCCTCAAGGAAAAGAGACCTTACAGTATATAAAACGTTCATACCCAATCTTTTCTCTTCTGTACCAAAATTTGTTCCATGTATAAAAATTCAGAAATAAAGCGTATGCATATCATTGTCTCCAAAATTGAGGTAATACTTACGCTTTACATATAAAATGACAATTACACTGTGAACATTAAATACGGTGGTTTTTGTTCTCTGTGGATGAATTCTGAGATTGCCCACTGAATTCTTCAAATGTCTCTTGAAATATTGAAGATGCTAAAAAGATTTCAGCATAAAAAATGTTCTCTAGTTGAAATATATGCAAGGAAAGCAGGAAATATTTAATATAGTAAAACTTTTCTTTAATGTGTACAAAGTATGAAAGGATTTCCAATGTGTTTATATTAACTTTAAAATACTCAGCACTGACATAGCATTGTTTTTAAAATGTTTCTGACATTTTGAGTTGTTTGTTGCTAAGACTGTGTTAGTTGCACTGTGTCATGATCAACAAAACGGACTTTTAAAAACGTCCCAGTATATCCTATTACAATACTGCTAGATTGTCTAAAACTATTCTTTGCTAATTTGATACACTTATAATTACAGACAACTGAGTTAGGTAGAAATATCATAGGCAGTCACAGAGGGCTAACCCCTCAGTCAGTGCAGAAGATAAGAACACATTGCAATGTGCTGGAGTCACATCCATTGAAGGTCAGGCCTTAAGGCAGAGGAGGAATGACCACACCTGCATACCTCCCCTAGACACAAACAATAATGATTGACATTCTTTTTTTTTAAAATAATTTTATTTAAAGAGAAAAAACAAAACAAAACAGAATAAAGGGTAGCAACAATACAGTATTCCAAGGAAAAAAGGAAAAGAACAACAACAAAAAATCCTAAGAAATTATTACTTGACAAATTATATACTGACTTCCTGGAAATAGTTGTTGAAATTACAAAGTTAAAACATGTAAAGTAGACATTCAAACAGTGAGACTGTTAACAGTTCTTCTCTACCATCTGACAAAAACAGCAATATGGTCATCCATCTTACCCACTCAAATATACATGCAGTTGTATCAAAAGGGTAAAATTAGACACAACAAAACAGAGCAAAGCGGATCACAAGAAAGCAATGTAAGAGACAAAAATTTCAAAACTAGACAATCAGAGATATTCACTCTCTATCATATTGACTCTTGTTTTCTTCCAAATAGTTGTCCATATTGTCACATACAGGTAATTTACATGAAACAACCTAGTATGGAATTGATCTGAGCAGGACGAGGAGGGCATTTCAGGTCTTCAAGACCAGACATTAGGGAAGCCAAGAATGGCTGTCATAGTGTCTCTCATTCTCCTCAAAACAGCTGTCCATAGCTTAATGTGTGTTGAACTTAAACAAGGCAAAGCAAGCTAAGATCACTTTGAACAAAAAATGATAGTTTTGCTGGACTTCACATCATGACATTATAGAATCAGCACTGGGTATTGTAGTGTCTCTTTTTCTTCAAAGTAGTTCATTTCAACATGTGTTATACAGTTGGTTCTCGTAAACTGTTTATAAGCTCTACACATGCATGAGTCTCTACATGTGTATCTATCATTTCTGTATTAACACGAAAAACAAAACAAAGCAAGATAAAACAAAACAATTCCTAGAAAAGCATGAGGCAGAAAAGTCACATAAAACCGCAATACAAGGTGATCTACAATGGTTACCATGGTGTCTCAGCAGTGTATAGCAACATTAATACAAACAAAGCATTGGAGACATTATAAGACTTCAAAAGCAAGTAATAATCAAACCAGAGTGGGTATCTTAGTGAATTTTGTCATCTTCAGTGTAGTTGCCTATACACTTAGACTTGATGCTATCAATCATAACAGATTTAAATAAAATCAGTCAATACAAAGTAGCAATCTAACAAACCAGATTCAAATAAGATCAGTCAT
>PVJX010009705.1:0-59939 GCA_004027295.1 Dolichotis patagonum | reverse complement strand
TATCTTTCGTCTTTTCAGCAACAGTCACTCTAACAGGTATGAGCTGATATGTCTTCGTAGTTTTCATATGGAATCTTCTGATATGTTGAACATTTTTTCACAATTAATGAATCAATGATGACACATAATTTTAAAAGCTACAGTTCACATTTATTCTTTCAGCATTATGGTTCTTATCTAGTAATCCCTTTGCTTTCCTCGGATCCTACCCAGTGTACCATATTACATTTAGCCTTATCTCTTCAGTCTCCTTTGTGCTATGTTAGTTTCTCAGTCTTCCCTTGCTTTTGATGACCTTGACACTTGAGGAATACTGGACAGGTACTTTGCAAAATATCCCCCAGCTGAGATTTATCTAATGTTTAACTTACGATTAGATGGGTTGGTGGAAAGATGATCACACAGGTAAAATGCTATTCTTATCAAACATATCAGTGGTGTATATTATCATCACAATTTTTCATTGTATTAATTATCCTCGATCACCTTGGGTGAGGTAGTGTTTGTTAATTTTCTTCACATTTTTTTCCTGTTTCTCTACCACAGTCTTTGAAAGTCACTATACGCAGGCAACATTTATCAAGGGGGGATAGGGCCGGGGGTTTAGCTTAGCAGCATAAGTGCCTGCTGGGCGAGGTCATGAGTTCAATCCCTGGCAAAAAAAAAAAAAAAAACATTTATCAGGGGAGAATCTATGTCCTACCTTCTTAAGGTATCACATCTACATGTGATTCTCTTACATGAGAAATCTGTCTAATCTTTCCCATTTATTTATTATGTATGACTGAAAACTACAATGAATGCCTAAATTTTAAAAATTTATTCTGTATGTAAGTCTTTGTTTTATAACTGCAATTAGTTTCCATCTCACGTGCTCCTTTTATATAATGTTGCAATCCCTCCATTAACAGATGAGGTCTGTATTTCATTCCCTAGTGTCTGGGATAACTTGTGACTGCCAAGAATGACACTGTGTAACTTAAGAGGTTAGCTAACAAGAGACAACACAATTTCCAGATCACTCCCTTGGGAACCTTCGTTTTGAACCCAAGAGCCTCATTTTGAATCTGACAGTCTTGAATTCACTGTTCTTTGAGTAGGTTCAACAAAGACCATACAGAGGCCCTACAGCTTCAGCAAGAGAGTCTTAGACTGTTCTCTAATGCCCCACCTCATTCTTCTATTTTAGCTCATCTCCACCTGCCTGAAACCGCCTTTCGAAGCCTATCCCACCTGGCTGATCTCCAAACACAAAATAGTAAAACTATTTTTACTTCTGTTACCCACTAAGTTCTGGTATGATTGTATGAAACAAGTGAAAGAAAGTCCTGGAAACAAACATACTCCTCTAAACATAACAAGTTTTCTTAGTAAAGGAAGAACAAAAGAATGAAAATGGGAGGCACATGGAAGGCTCTTCCCCACCTTCCATAAATTTATAGTACAGTACTAAGATCACAGCATGTCTGCTGATAGCAGTTTTCGGTTATGTTCTAAGGGCTTTAAGTGTATAGTTAGTGTATGAGTGAGGATATCTACTTAAGCTGGTAAATCAGTGAAACCAGGAAAGTAATAATAATACAAGTAGCAGCAATGAAGTTTACTGTTTAGTTAATAATTAGTGAATTAACACCTTAAATAATTTTGAGACTATAGCAACACTCTGAAGTAGTATTGTTATCTTTGAATTACAAATGAAGTTATGGAGCCTTACAAAAATTATACATTTAGTAGATGCAAGAACTTTGTTCTTTGCTTCTTTTCTCTCATCTCTCCTTTCTTTTCTCCTCCTCTTACTTAGATAAGAACAGTTACTATGAGAGCTATTCTTTTAAAATTCTTAAGTGTACAATATGATATTATTAAGTATAAGTACCACCATTGCATCTGGCTCTAGAATTTATTGCCTTGTATTATCAAAACTTTATATTTACTAAAAAGGAACTCTCAGTTTTCTCCTTCATCTCATCCGTGATGATCACCTTCTTCTGAGTTTGAGTATTATGGATATTTTTTAATAAATTTTTCCATTCTTGGAAACTGTGAATAATACTGTAATAAGTATGGGACTATTCAAAGTATATTGTTGCTATTATAAATTATAATCATTTTATTTTTAAATTGCAGTTTTTATTATTTTTTCTCATTCTCCACTTTTTCATCACAGCTTTTATTATGCTGTAACACAGTGTTACTTATTTATTTTGTTTATTAGCTATCATCTATGTTCTCTCGCTATAATATCATCTACATAGAAAATATGAGAATTTTTATTTGTTTTATCCATCACTGTAACCCAGGGCCCAGGACAGTGCACAGTGTGTATTTAACAAGTCTAGTTAATGAATAAATGAATGAATGAATGCATTATTCATTTCAGATACTTGATTAAGAAGAGGGAAAGAGATAGAGTGGTAGATAGAGGACCAAGATTTGTTGCTTGTCTTATGATAATGTTCTTGAATATACTAATAATCTGAAGTACTAGAGCCAGTACTTAAGGACAGTTTGAAGACATGATATACAGTGATCAATAACTAATATTTTTAGAGAAGTGGGAGAAGAGTTTTGAAACACTGGTGCATTTTATTTTAAGACTGAAAGGAGTAAATAGTTCCTATTTAGGTAAATTGTAAGTAGTTTCTCAGGGGTCAAATTGTTCAGTTTACATGACATCAAGTCTCTGGATGAGATTATAGAAGAGACTTTGGCTGTTGAATGAGAAGTGTGATGGGTTGGCAGAGAACTGGATGACTGGTGAGAGGACTAGGAAGAATTACTGAGGAAAGCATGAAAAGAGATCGAGCAGGTGTACGTGGATAAAAGACTTCAATAATTCTAGGTTTTGCTTAGTAGGCCCAAACCAAGTGAGTTTATGGTTTCCCTTTGGAGTGGGAGTGTCAGAGATGAAACTACAGGAGCAGACTCCTCATTGTAGGTGGAAGTTTGAGTTTTTTTTCTGGGTTGGGGCACAGGAAGAAAACAGGCACAAGGGAGTTGAATGTATTAATGAGAAAGCAAAAATGACTTGATAGTAAAAACTTGTACTCTAACTTGATCATTAAAAAAAAATTCTGTGGCTCTAGGGTGTTAAACAGGTTCTGCAGTAGAGAGGTTGTTGGCCTGTCAAGAAGAACACGTTTCCACTCATCTCTGGTTGTAAACAAATTGTTTCTGTTCAAGACCTGTCCCCCTTACTAGCCAATGTGCTCTCTGAAAACCCCCACATTGTTGCCACCCTAATAATGAAAATCAGGTCACACAGTAAACTGTCAAATATATCCATTTCCATGGAGACAAAGGACAGAGTATTTGAAACTGGGTTTGTCCCACAACATCTGGGTAGCTACATATTCTCTAGCTGTGAGACTCAGCATTACACCAAGGATTTCAAAGATTGTTCCAGTGCCCCAAGGCCCAGTGCTGCTCATCCACAGAATGAGGCAAGTCAGGTGTGCATAAACTCACCAGGGTCAGAGGCAAATGTGAGGGGGTAAAGGATGCTCTGGTTTGCCTTTCAAAGTGAATTTTTCCAAAAGAAGCAAGCAAGCCTGTCTAGCCCCACCAGCAACTGCTCAGCCTGGCTCTAATTAGGGGAACCCTGAGGTTTCTGTAGCAACTGTGCAGGACTTTCAGGGATACTCCAACCTCTGCTTGGTTGCTAGGGAAACAACAGCAGGGGGCACTGGGGAAGCTGGGCTTGGTGGGCAGCTGCTCCTTGGAGGTACTACTTCCCTGGTGCCTCTGGGAAGAGCATTTCCTATTCCTAAGCTTTCAGTCTGGCAGATTCACCAACCCTGGCATCACCAGTTGCAAACAAAAGAAAAAGAAAGGAAGAAACAAAGATTTTTGAGCTTAGTATGAAGCTGGAAAGGCATTTTATCTTCAATCATTCCTACCCCCTGCCACCAGCCAGATCTGTATGTGTGCAGATAATTGGCAAATAATAATCATAAAATAACTGAATGAAGGTGATTTTTCAGTTTAAAAGACAAAGGATCCCTCTTGTGATGTGGGACACTTGAGACACATCTGTCTGGAGACATCACTAGGGAGGACTTTGCAAAGTTTGAGAAATGTCTCCTGCTATTAACAGAGCAATATAGGAAAACTTAGACTGAAACAAGAAAGGCAATTAGTTTCCCGTTCAGAACAAAGAGACATCTGTGCAAAGTATGCTGGTGTATTCACAGGAGGCAGGTACTGTACATGACGAATCTATCCCAGCTGCACACATCTGCCCTTCTTCACTCCCAGTTTAACAATACCGGCTAGTTTTGAGTAGAGCTACTTACCTCGATCTAAGGAAAACATAAAATTATTAATAGCAAACTTCCACACTTCTCAAGCAAAAATAGGTACAGTGGAGCTTCAATAAAGTATAGTATTTTTTAAAAAGCCAAAAAAAAAGTGTTTTGGGATTCTCTGAAAATCACAAATTGTTCCTGAAGTCCAAAGATGCTAGAAATTTGCTCAAGTTAAGAATAGTGAGCTAAGAGTAATCAGATCATCTTGTCTGACATTAATTACACTACAGCTGAAATCTATGTCTGTCCACACTTTATATATATATATATATATATATATATATATATTCTATATCTGTCTATATATAAACATATGTTTTATATATATATATATATATATATATATATATCTTCACAGTTTTCCATTAAAATAATGTATTTTTATTTGACAGAGAAAGAAGTACAAGGAAACATTAATTAATACTCATGGTTAGATGACAAGTAAGGGACTTTCCTAAGATGTCATGAAGCGCCCTAGCCAGTTAGATATTCATTTCCTAGGAGAACACAAGCTGAATCATGTAAACCCATTGCTGAATATTATCCAAAAGTTTAGCCCTCTTCAGTCCTTGTTAAAGGACTATTGGTAGAAAACTTTTTTTGAAGGTAGTAAATATTATCTTGTCTCCCTACTGACCCAATATTCCCACTCTTTGTGTGATTCTTCTTCAACATGTGGTCAGATCACACCACCCTTTGCTCTCACCTTTAAATATCATCTTTTCTCACCTGCTGGATGAAATTCTGTCTTCCTAACACTTCCATTACAAATTTCTTACTGTCTGTTCTTACCATTTTAATCTCTAGGATTGCATGATGTTGCAGTTTTTTCTCCGTAATATTGTTTTTACTTCTTGATTAAATAGGTTCATCTGTGATAAGTTGTTCTCACTTCCTAGATCTTGGCATCATCCTCCCCGAGTTACCAATCAGGCCTTATACAATTGACTGCTTGGGAGAAAAGAGATCTTTATGCAAACGAGCCTTAATGGAAACCTACTCTGAACAGAATTCAGACATATTGCTTACTGCTGTGAGGCTGATGTTCCATTAGGTCAATAAAAATATTAATTCAAAAAATACTGCCAATCCTTTCCCCTGTTCTAGGAATCTACTCACCACCAGTGCTTTGAGGTTCTCCTTGCTAAATGCAGCAGACAGTGCAACACTGGTAGTATAGACTCCAACCTTGGAAGCCAATACCAGCTCATACTACCCAGAGGCCCTTGGATGATTTTGCTGGACTCATTTATACATCTGTAGTCTAACGCTCACTTCAGTTTGGCCTTACATTTCAAAAGGACACAAAATTAATATTCAAAATATCTATCTACTAAATAGTAAACCATTTTCAAAATATCTGTGAGAGAAATTATCCAAGTAAGGTTGTTCCTATATCTGCAGCTCTGAAAATAATTGGGTATTTTCCTTTCCCTTTCTTTCACTTATCTACTTTTAGCTATGTTTCTTCATTCAAGTTTTTTTTTTGTAATATGATTTATTTTGGTTAGTGGCACATTAGCAAACATAAACAAGCAGTGGCATGAACAATCCTTTTGTATTGGGGATTGCTTTTTTTTTTTTTTTTTTTGCTGCACTTAGAACCCTAGGATGAGAAAGCCCATCCTGGCCTAGAAGGAATCAGCTGAACTGACTCAGAGAGAAGTGACCAGATAATTCCTCAGAATCATGTACTATTGTTTCAAACCTCTGTGTCATGCAAATACTTATTATGCAGCATAAACCAACTGATACAGGTGAGAAAGAGGCAGTGATAAATTCAAGATGAGGTCATGATCTAGCATTTACTTAGCTTCCATCTATATTTCTATGTTATTAAGCAAGATGGGAAGATTCAAGAAACCTTAGAAGTGCATACTATAAATAAGGCTGGAAGATTGGCAGAGGGATCTCCTGGACTAGACAAGAGGGGACTTGTGTACCACGGAGGGAAGAGACATCAGAACAAAGACAATGTTATAGCAGCAAGCAAAAGACAGAGAGATGCCAATAATTAAATACATATATATGGTGGGGGAGTTTTTGAAAGTCTTTCCTAACAATAATTATATTTTTAATGAGACAGGAAGCAACATTACCAGCTGAGAATGAGAATGGTTGGTATGTCAAAAGTTTCAAAAAAGAGAAGATAATATCAAACATATATCTGGAACAGTGTAAATGTGTATATATTAAAGACTGAAAAAATCATCTCCCTCCCAATCAAAAGCAACGTATATTAAAGTAGATTTACTAAAATCTTACTATATAAAAATAGCATACATACTAGTAAAGTTGTATCTTTTAAAAATTGTTTGTAAAAAATCATTCAAAATTAAAAGAAAATATTTAAAATTCAAAGGTAAGCAGGAAAACGTAGGGTATAGAACTATATATGTCAGGAATTACCACATTCAGGAATTTTTTTTCATAAATGAAAAAAATCAATAATGAATATGCTCAAGATCAGCAGTAGTATTCTCTGAAGATTCTATTAACTTTTATATCTTTTTATACTTTTTGCATTTTCTAAATTTCTTACAGAGAAAATGCTTAAAAAATGAACAATTGATGCTATTTTGAAAACCAACAAACAATGGAAACAACAATTTCTTCCTTCCCTTCCTTTGCTTCCCACGGCACAGTTGAGATAGTGGAAATTTCCAGTGGTGGACAAATTGTGACAGGAAAATACAGCGAATGTAAAAAATAGAGGAATCACAGAATCACAGAAATATAGAGTCAGTTAATAAATGCAGGAATTTTGCTTTTAAGACTGCTCAGTCCTATGTCATTCACTACCATCTGAATATATTTATGTTCTAGTCTCACAGGAACAGCAGCTCCTTGTATTTCCTTATCTTGATTTTAGCTTTCCTAGCCAGAACCTTGCCTGCCAGTGAAGTCCTGTAAGTTATGAACTCCTTGTCCAGGAGCCCAGCTGATAAGTTTGAATTCACTCACTCTCGTGGGAAGGAACCTCTCCCTCATGTCCACCTCTTAGCAGGAAGACACATTTTATGATGATCACTTCACCCTTCAGGTGAAAATCAGCTTTTACTCACAGATTTAATGATGGAATGGGTAACAGTAGCAGTCAAAACATGGTCTCCCTTCCCCAAAGAGATAATGTGACATGAAAAGCATAATATAATAAATAGTGTTTTCTCAAAGTCTTTCACTGTGAGAAATACAGTCCACAGTACATTCCAGTACACACACATATACATACATGCATACATACATGAGCAAGGAGGCTAAACGTTTCACAAATAGTAATACTAAGTACTATTAGTACATACACATTTTATCATGTGCAGATAAAAGATATAAAGTTAGGTGCTCAAAAGTATAGAGTCGGGTTACGTAGATACTGATTTTTATGTTAAGTCTATGGTACTAGGCAGGGACAGGGGAACTAAACTATAAGATAAAATATTGATCCTGCCTAAAGGAAAGTGTGAAAGATTCAGAGAGGCACCTCATACCTACAGAAATGTTTGTTTCTCCTTTCTCTTTTCTTTTGGGTGAAGTAAGTATGAGACATCTAATGACTGTTCTTTCATGATTCACAAAGTGGCTATGGAATAGGGAAGAGGGCCACAAACATAATTCAGCAGCACAAGCACCTGCTGGGAAAGAGCAAGGTCCTGAGTTCGATTCCCAGTACAAAAAAAAAAAAAAAGGAAAGAACAAATAAAAGCTAGATAGTCAGTAAGAAAAATTCTACTGTATTTATCTAGTATGAGAATGGTTCTATGCTTTTTTATTTTTTTACTAGTATATCTTTGCACTACAGAATGACAACACTTATTGTGAGGAATTGATACATGTACATATGCATTTTAATTATTTTTTAACACCCCCCACTTCACTTTTCCCTCCATCTCTTGTCTTACTGCCTTTTGCAAAAACTCTATATTTTGAAAACCATTGTAAGGAAAAACATGGTTCTTTTTAAATTAAATAATCCTGATAGCAATATTCTAAAATCTGAGAGTCTCCATGCCTTGGGCATTTAGGAATACTGCTCAAAAGGGAAGACTACATTCAGCTAAAAGAACTAGCAGTAACTATATAAGAAAAGTTATTTGGAGAAAAATATCATATGTCTTTCTTTCTGGTGTGGAGGGACCAAATTGTTCTGACTCATTTGACTCTGTGTCTCATCTTTCCACAGAACAGTCCTGTGATTCATCTCCCTCCAGTAAGAGATGCTGGAGATTGGCTCTGTGTCTGTTAATTGACTTTGCAGTGTTTCAATAGAAAGGTGATCATTACAAATTCTTTAAAACTACTTCTTTCATCTTGCAAGCTGAACGGTAACATATATTATTTCTGTTCAACAAAAACCTATTAGCCAAAAGAAAAAGAAATTTTAAAAGAAGAAAGAATCATTCTTCCACTCCTCTTGGAATTCTCCAAAGCATTCACATTATTCTGAGTGTGATAAATGGAGGTGTCTCCTGCCTGAGAGATAACAATCTCTGACCTTTCAATGCTAGGATGAACCATTAGGGAAAATTATAAAAAAGAAAATTTTGGTACTGAAGCAGGGATTATCTTCTAGTGGATCTCAAATTCTCTATCACCCATCTCTCTATTCTCTTCTGTTCCTCTTTCACCTTTTATTAGCCTCTCAAATTTATAAACTGAATGAATGGGAATTCATGCTTGGTGATTTACAGGGTTTGCTTATATAAGCTGATGAATAATTCAAAAATTGCTTAAGCCTCTTATCATGACCAGATGTATGCACAGTAAAATACTTTAGAAAGGGAGGTAAGCAGGGGGCTTAATCAACTTGTAGTCCTTGTGAAGTGTATTATATGGTGAATAATTGTACATTAGAGTAAACCCCCTGGATGTCATTGTCACTGAATTTTGAGCTTGTGAGAATGATTAGGCAGAATTAAGGACATATCTTTTTTCACTGAAGATAGTGTCCAGTAGATGCCCAACTTTATAAATGTCACAAAGCTAATTGTCATGGAGCCAGGTTTCTTGATGCCAGCTGGTCTAGAACTGCTGAATCTGTAGGAGCTTCTTATTAAACTATTTCAAATAAATCTTGATGGATTTTTCTTCATTTTTCTGAATACTAACAAATTGCTGATTATTTACATATGCATGGTCCTTTGTTAGTAGAAATTGAAATAATAAACAAAAAGAATAGGATTTCTCCACACAGAGAATAATATTAAAATGGGGAAAATCATTCAAAAAAACAACAAATGCATGTAGAGCATGCATCCATTAAGTGATAAGTACATTTCCTAAGACTTTAGTTTTTAAATACATTAACTGATATGTTCATGTAACTGGCCTAAAATGAAAACAAACCATGATTTCAGATTATCCCTAAAATCAAGAAAGAATTTTAGTATCATTGTGCATGTTTGTGAAGACCTAACTCTTGCATAGTTAGCAAACATCCAAAAATATGTTTTTTAGTTGTTTATTTCTTTTCATTATTTTGTTAGATTTACAGTTGTCCATTGTACAATTATTTATTTGTGAGAGAAGATAGAGGAAAAAGGTGGAGAGAAATATTAATGGAAAAAAATAAGTGACATAATTTAGACTTTAGAATGAAACAAGATGCAGTAAGTAAACAAGTCACGTTCAAGTTTAGTTTTTGAAGACATTGATGCCCTGTTTTATAAAGTCATAATACTATTCTCCTGATAAAAAAGAAAAAAAATATGAGAATGTTTTATAGGTTAATATTGTTAGCCAATAAAGTAGGTATTTACAACCTGTGAGCAATCTCCCTTTCCAAATCTCTAGTCACTCTGCTTGCACATAATGTTCTGGTTCAAATTTATTTGTTATTTGACAGATATGCCACCTAGCTTCATACCTTTCTCTGTTCTTTTGCAACTGTATATTCAATCTAAAAAGTCTTTCTTTCTCTTGACCCCCAACAATTTTTCCTTCTTAACATTTTATCTTAATATTTATTAGTACATATTAGCCATATGTGATAGTCATAAGTCTAGAAAATTTGTACCTATACATATCTTAATTCTCCTCCCTTGCCTTCAGCTGTTCTTCCCTGTCATATTTTGGGATTGAACTCATGACTTTGTGCTTGCCAGGCAGGCGCTTATGCCACTGAACTAAATCCCCAACCCTTTCCCCTCACTATTGAAAAAAGCTTTGTTTCCATTTTTCCCTGCAATTTTCTGTTTTAAAATTCCTTTTCACTTCTTTCCCTTCCCACTCCCCCTATCCTTGTTCCCTTTCCCATTTGAACATGTCTTCCTACTTCCCAATATCTATTTTCCATTTTGCTCCTTAGTTACCTTTTGGGTTTCTCACACAGAAGAAACAATGTGACATTCAAACTTGTGTGTCTAATTTAATTCACTTAAGATTATGATCTTCAGGTGCATTCATTTACCTATAAATGACTCGTTATCCTTCTTTACAGTAGTAATCCATTGTATATACAATCCCACATTTTCTTTATCCATTCATCTGTTAATAGGCATATGTGTTTTCAGGATTTAGCTATTATAATCTCTTGCTATAAATATGGGGTGTATATATATCATCATGATATGATGGTTTTTATTATATCAGGAAGATACCTAGAAGGGGTACAGCTGGGTCAACTGGAACCTCTAGTTTTACATTTTTGAAGAATCTCCATAGTGATTTCCATAGTGACAGTACCAATTTACCCGCTTACCAACAATGGAGAAGGGTTCCTTTTCCTGTGCCTCACCAGTATTTGTTATTGGTTGATTTCTAGATGATCGTCATTTTTTCCTGCAGTGAGATGGAATCTCAATGTTGTTTTAATTTGCATTTATCAAATGATCAGTGATTTTGAACATTTTTTCATATATTTATTTGCTCTTTGTACTTTATCTGTAAAGTGTTTATTCATTTCAGATATCCATTTTTGGATTGGGTCTTTAAATTTCGAATGGTCTAATTTTTTAAGTTTTTTATACATTCAAGATTTTAGTCTTTTGTCCGAGGTGTAGCTGGTAAAATTTTTTATCACATTGTAGATCTTAGCTGATTCTTTGGTATTTCTTGTGTGATTGGGGTTTTGTTCAGAAAGTCTTTGCCTACACCTATGTCTTTGAAAGTTTTATCTCTTCTCCTTTCCAGAAGATAAGGTTTGTTTCTGTTTTTATATTTAGATGTTTGATCCATTTAAATTTTATTTTAGTTCATGATGAGAGATAAGTGTCTCGGTTCAGTCTTGAGCATATGGAGACCCAATCTTACCAACATCATTTATTGCAGAGCCTATCTTTCTTCAAGTAAGGATGTTCAGCTCCTTTGTCAAAGGTAAGGTAGCTGAGTGTGCTTGGAGTTTTTTCTTTATCTATCCTGTTCCATTGACTCTTAAGTCTATTTCTTTGATAGTACTGTGCTGTTTTAGTCATGGTATCTCTGTAGCATAAGTTTAAATTGGGAACTGGGATGCTCCTTGTTTTGTCTTTGCTGCCCATAATTGCTTTTGCTAGTCTAGATCTGTTCTGGTTCCATATGAATTTTAGGACTGTTTTCTCTAGCTCTGTGAGGTATACTTTCAGTATTTTGATTGGGTTTTCATTAAATTTGTGTAACAATTTTGGAAACATGGCCATTTTCACTATAATGCTCCTGTCTACCCAAGGAAAGGGGATATCTCTCTAATTTCTAAAATCCTCTTCAATCTTTTTAAAGAATATGGTAATTTTCAATGTATAGGTCTTTCACTTTCTTCATTAGATTGATTCCTAAGCATTTTGTTTTTCTCAACACTATTGTGAAGGGTGTTGTTTCTCTAAATTCTCTCTCAATGAGCTTATTATTTGTATACAGAAAGGTTATTGACTTTTGAGTGTTGACTTTGTATCCTTGTACAAAATTTGTATATTAATTCTAGGAATCCTTTGTTGGAGTTTTTGGGATTTTCTATGAAGAGTATCGTGTTATCGGCAAATAATGATAATTTAACTTCTTCTTTTCCTGCTCATATTCCTTTTATTTCTTTCTCTGGACTACCTCCTTGTCTAATGTTTCCAGAAGAGAAGCAATGATAGTGGGCATCCTCTTCTTGTTCCTGATTTTATAGTGAAAGCTTTCAGTTTTTGACCACTTAATATGATGTTGGCAGTTGATTTATCACAGATGGCTTTTATCAGATTGAGATGAAGACCTTCTATTTCGATTTTCATTAAGGTTTTTATCATGGATGGGTGTTGGAGTGTGTTAAAAATTTTTTTACATATTTATTGGGATGATCATGTGGTTTTGTTTTTGTTCTGTTAATGTAAGGTATTACATTTATTGATTTGTATATGTTGAACTATTCCTGCATTCCTGGGATTAGTGATTTTTGCACCATTTACAGCTATCAATGATAACAAACATCCCACTATGGCACATATACCATAGGTTCACCACCTCTTCCTGAGTTTAATCCTATTTGGTCATGGAGTGATATCTGTTGGATAATTTCCTGTGTTCTTTTTTCCAGTATCTTACTGAAGATTTTTACATCTAAGTTCACTAAGGAGATTGGCCTATGCTTCTATTTTTTGGTTGAATCCTTCTCTGGTGTTTTTACCAGGGTAACACTTGCTTCCAGGAATGACTTTGGGAGTATTGCTTGCTTTTCAATTTCATTATAGAATTTAATGTGTAGTAGTATTAGATTTTCTTGGAAGTTCTTGTAGAATTCAGCACTGAATCCATGCAGACCTTGGCTTTTTTTGTTGATAGTGTTCTTTTCTTCTCTTTCTCCTTCTTCTTCATCTTCAGTTTCACTGACAGATTTTGAATTGTTTAAAAGTTTGTATCTTCTTGATTCAGTTTAGTAATTCATATGTAACTAGGAATCTATTCATTTCTTCTGAGTTTTCTGTTTTATTTGAGTATAGGTTCTCTGAGTAGCTACTGACCAGCTTCTGGATTTCTGCAGGATCCATTAAGTAAATGCAAAGGAAATGAAATTATCGCATGCATATTACCAGGTCATAGCACAACGGAATTGGTAATTATTCCAAGAAACCACAAAAAATACATAAATAAATGAAAATTAAATAATAACCTCCTGAACAACCAATGGGTTACAGATGAAATTAAAGAAGAAATTTGAAGATTTCTACAATTAAATTCAGTATGGCATATTTGAGATTATCATACACAATAAAAACAGCTCTGTAAGGAAAATTTGTTGCAGTGAATTCCCACGTCAGTAAAACCAGAGCAAGCATAAATAAATAACCTAATGCTGAACATCAAGCTTCTAGGAAAAGAAGAACAGGTTAAAACCAAAGCTCATTGAGGAAGGAAATTATAAAGATCAGACCATAAGTTAATGCAATCGAGAGAAAGAAAACAACACAAAGAATCAATGAATCCAACAGTCAGTTCTTTGAAAGAGGAAGTAAAATAGACAGACCTTTAGCCAACATTATCAAGAAGAAAAAAAAAGGAAAGAAAAGACCCAAATTAATGTAATTAGGAAAGAAAATGGAAAAATCATCCTAAGTTTTCTTCAATGCACAGGATACTATTCATTCTTTCTAGCCAGAATTAGTCCTACCCTATGTCCCCTGAAAATTTCCCCACAAAGTTTAAAATAATATTCATCATATTTTAAATTATCTGTTGATCAACTTATGTTATTATTAAGTGAGTTCCTTAAGGTTAGAGACATGTGTTGTTTTTCTTTGTGGCACTGGTATGTGCCTGACACATGGGTAATATATGTTTATTGGAAAGAATTTGTGTTTGCTCCTTTTCCCTGCAAGAGAGTAGGGAACAGATTTCAGACCTCCTGATTGAAACTGGAGCCCAATTCTCATTATTGAACTGCACGGATTCCTTAACTCTCCAGCTTTCAGAGCGCTTCCTCACCCACCCCAGCTGGAGCAGTCATGCTCTAGTGACTCCAGATGGTTGCCCGGGGCCTTGGGCAGCTGGGTGGGGAATGCACCTTCCATCTGATTGCACTCACCATGGATGGGCAGGTGCCCTCTGTCAGGATGGCTGCAACCAGAAGCCAAGTGGGTGGCTCACTGAGGTAAAGGGAACGAACAAGAATTGCTGTGGTTCCAATTGACCTCACATTTAAAAGACATTCTGTTATTGACCTTGAAATAAGGGGCCCTGTCTATGTGGGTCATTTATATTAACACCACCTAAGATGTTGGCTTCTTCTTCAGATATAGTTCCTTTCAATTCTGTATCCAGCTTGTGAAATGTCATGAAGAACCATGATGCCTTACTGAATCAGTTATCTGGAGTGCTACCAAATTCTCCTTAGGTGGTAGAGGTTTATAATGCCAGGCTATGTCCAGATGGGCAATTAAAGGTAAACAAAGGAAGTAGGTAGGCCAACCTCCTCTCACTGAGAAGAACTCTCAGAAAAGCTGATCAAGCGCTTTCTAATCTGGACCTTTCCATAATGTATCTGATTCTTTTCACTACTTTGAAGCCACCAATATTGCTTTCTGGATATGAAAGAAAGAAAGAAAGAAAGAAAGAAAGAAAGAAAGAAAGAAAGAAAGAAAGAAAGAGAAAGAAAGAAAGAAAGAAAGAAAGAAAGAAAGAAAGAAAGAAAGAAAGAAAGAAAGAAAATAACTTCTGAGCTGGTTTCCTGGCTTTTACATTTTTTCTCCTTCTGTTTTCTTCATAACAAAGCTGTTTCATTTTACTTCTTTTGTTGTTGTTATTACACATCATCTCAGAACCCTCCTCTGATGGCTCCCCATTTCCTTCTGAGTAGGTGTCAAAGTGCTTGTCATGTCAGAGGTAAAAGGAGCTCTATTTCCACCACTTCTTTGACTTCACCTTTGCTATTCTCCTTCTCACTGTTACTGCTCCAGTCACATCAAGCATTCTGTCCATTTTCAATATTCCAGGCAAGTTCCTGTCCCAGAATCTTCTACAGGTCATTCGTTGTTGCCTGGAGTATTTTTTCCCCTGATCTCTATCATTTAACTGCATAACTAACACCTCACCTCCAGCAAGCCTCATCTGACCATCCTTTATAAGACAGAATCATTCCTCATGCTGCCCCGATCACTCTCCCTTCACCGCATTTGCTTCTAGTACTCACTACCAACTAACATACATATATTACAGATATGCAATCATTCTATTGTCTCTGAGTTCTATACGGAATATATGCTCCAGGTTGGCAAGTTTGCTTCTATGATTAGTTCAGTGCCATATTCTATTCTCAGTACCAGCTTGATGGAAAGTAAGCAATATTTTTGAATCAACACAAGATACTAAAGAGACTAATCACAATATCTGCTCTACACACAATCCTCCTTAATGGAGACAGTGTTTTCCACAATCATTACTAATATAGACACTTTCCACATTCAGCATCAGCCCTGTTCTGTACCACATAACTGTGTAGTATCCATCTGCTCTGCTTTTACCCTCGCTGATGGAGTTAAGGATAGATGTATTACCTAAGACCAATCACCCTACTGGCCGCTCTACTGGCTGCTCAGTTGTCTGGACAGAATAACCCCATCCTAATGGGGATGACAGTGGTTACCCTAGGTACAATAGAGTCTGTGCCATAGGAATCTGGAGCAAAAAGCAAGAAAAGAGTTGATTAGATGGGAGTAAGACAATGTCATGAGAACAAACAAGAAGCCAGCTCCCAAGAACACTCATGTCCAAGGCCTTAGGGCAAAGATTATTACTACTGAAAGAATATCTAGGCTGTAAGGAGTTTCTGGGGTTTCCCAAATAGTAATGAGTCTTCACAAACTGAAGAATTTAGAACGCATAGATGCCTTCCCTAAATAGAGCAAGTTAAGGTTATTCGACCAGACCTTCATCTGATTGTCAATATACTGCACTAGCCAAGGCAGAAGATTTTTCCAGATTTAAATTTCTTGATAATAATATGCAAAATTGAGCTTACTGTATGTCAGGTGCTGTGCTAATCATTTAAAATATGATTTTACTTAATAACACTAGAACATGTATACATGAAAATATCTTGAAAATGTTACAAACATGTTACACAAATGTCCAAGTCCCCATTTTTCTGTAACTGGATACTGATATAGGCCTCCAATTGACTTCCCTATTTTCATTCTTGTCCTAGTATATTCTGTAACTTCTTGTAGAAAGCAGTTATATTTACAACACATAATCAAGCTAATCCAATCTTTTGCTCAAAACCTGCCAGTATGTTCTCATCCCAGGCAGAATTAAATCGAGACACTGCCAGTCAGAGGCCCCTATTTCTCTAGTCCTATTGTAGTGCTCTGCCTCTTCTCTTAACTGCTCCATGTTTCCACACTTCAGTCCCTTCATTCTCCATCTCCTTGAGCCCCTGAATGTTGCACCAGCTCTGCCTGCTTTTTTTCTCATGTCTGGGGTTTCTTAGGGAATCTTCTTAGTTATCCTGGTTTGCACTACCCAGTATAGTAGTAAGCAGTCCCATTTGGCTATTGAGTACTTGAAATATGATAGATATGAATTGATATGGGCTACAAATATGAGTGTAAAATATACACTGAATTTCAAAGCCTTAGTAAGAAAAAATTGTGAAGTATACCAGTATTATTACATGTTAAAATGATGCTTTGGGGGATACACGGGGTTAAAAAAAAACATTAAATTTATTTTTCTTTATAAATTTTATGTAGGACACTTAGACCATTTAAAGTTACACCGTGGCTTGCATTGTATTTCTATTGGACAGCACGAGCCTAAACCTTGTGTCCTTTCTCCTTGGCATTTATGAACTTATTTTGCCTGTGTATTTATTTCCTAACTCCACTCATAATAAAAATGGTAGCTCTAGAAGGCCTGGGAATTTGGACTCTTCACTGATATAAGTCCCAAACAGTAGAATAATGATTGGCATAAAGTAGATGCCAACTAAGATTCTTGAACAATTAGTAAATAACTGTAGGGAGTTTTCTTTAACTCACTCTTCTCTATGGAGTCTATTCTCCTGAGCTCTGCTGCCTTCAGATTAATAATAATTGCATTGTATTTTGACATCATTATTTACTGGAAGGTCAAAGAATCAGCAAACTTTTTCTGTGAATGGCCAAATGATTATGATTTTAAGCTTGAGAAGCAGTGAGTTTCTATTGAAAAAGGAGGCATATATAGTATCTAAGTAAATGATCTTAGATGCTTTCCAATAAACTTTTACAAAAACTGGAAGTGGATCAGATTTATTTGTGCTCAGTAATTATCTGGCTTCTTTTGCATACGATGCAAAGGTAATATTTAGACCACAGAACTTTTGAGTCAATTTGAATGTATTTGTGTGTACCATTTTTAATGCAAAGTGCCATGGTAAAAACAGAAATGAGTAAAACATGTTCTCAGTTCTTGAATGTTTGCATATTTGTTGCAAAAACTATACAAGTAAATATGTATAAAAAGCTCATTTTTCACTTTCCTGTATACTTGTGTGCATATATAAATGTATATGTGTCATTATACATGTATATGTGTATGTATATGAATCTGGCTGCTTATATAAAGCATATGTATATACGTACACATATATATGCCTATGCACACTTATATAAACAACCATAAATTTTGAGCATAATGATGACTCTTTTTGCACTTGAAAATGCTGGAAATACTGAATTGGATATAGACAAAATACAGAGCCTAAGCATTCAACTGGCCAAAAGAGAAAAATAAAAGGAGTGACAGACCTAGAAGCTGGAAACAATACTGAGCTTGCACAATGGTGGAAGAAGCTTTAAATTATAGTGAAATCTTTTGAACAGACCAAATCCTTCTGCCTCCTACACAAAAGGAAATTTCCTTTGATGTTTGGCATAAATATTTAACTTTTTGAAAACTTATTTCTTTCTGAAACATGTTAAGTCTGAAACATGTTAAGTATGACCTCACATGCCTTCCCTAGGACCAACCTAATATTTCCTTACAAAACAAGGATCAACCAACAGAAACACAATTTCAGTTGACTGACTTAAGGGACTGTGACTTGAGAATTTTATTGAGTATCATAACTTGGGTGTTTTAAACTTAGATCTCAGGGTGTCTTGATGTCATCAGGCTCCTTGGAATGTAAAATTGTCCTAGATTTTCTAATAGGTCCTAATGAGTCTGAATGTATTCCAAATGAACCTGCAATTTCTCTGAAGATAAGATAAGATCTTGCTATTTTAGAACCGACAATTCGCTTTGTAATTTTATTGAATTACTCACCCAATAATTCAGTACATTCACCCATCTGGATCCCGGGTAAGATCTTACTTAACTTGTTGGTTGATTTTTATAAACATTCTCTTTCCATCAATTAGTAGGATGCCAGAGAGAAAGGAGATGGTAAGCAGTCCAGAGCAAACATTATCAGCTCACTTCGCTTCAGTGTAAAGTGCATGGCTAATCTCAATCTCTTCCTCTCTATGTTGTTCTCTTACAATATCTCTTTTGCTACTGATGGAGTATCACTCCTGTGGTTTTTCTAGAAGAAAAAGTAATTATCAACTGGATGACAATTGGGTTATAGAAGTCTGCAGTGGACAGCCAGTGCCTGAAAATTGGCATTACAGCTATCACTTACAGAGGAATTTCTGAAGAGCAACTTAAGATAAACTTTGAAGTCGTGTTTGTTAGAACATATATGTGCAAAAAGAAAAAAAAACCCAAGGAGATGGAAAGCAATAAAAGGGAGAGACAAACAACTAATAGCACTTGTAGAGTGTTATCATTTTCAACTTTATATATATTATCATATGGGATTAGGGTAAAATGCTGTAATGGGTTATCCTAATTCTCATATAAGTCACCTCCATATAAAGTCATACAGGTTTGTTGCTAATTCTATTACAATGAACAAAATGGCAGAACTAGGTGAAAGGTGGCATAATAATTATGATTTAAATTAGTGACATATATCAAAGTCTGTGGTAGAGCTTAGGTCAACACTAAAAACCACACTTCTGAGACTCTGACTTGTAAACAATTCTCTAACACTGAGAACTAAATTCTAGAGTATGGAATAATGAACTAGATTTCTATATGAGTAGATATGAGGCAGGCAATAATAGATAACCGCACAGAGAAATATATCTTATTCAGCTATCCGACTCTGGAAATAGAGCCTAATTCTCCATATAGCATTTTTCCTGATCATAGCCTAACTGTCTCTCTCACTTTTAAAAAAATCAAATCTAAAACTCACAAGAATTTAAGGAGAAACGTATCTTTCTCACTCTGAAGTATAATCATCATTCTGGATATTAGCAAAAATTAAAGAAGAGAAAGTAGAGGAAAACAATAAGAAAAAAGGAAGAAAATGAAAGCTGAAACTTTTCAGTTACTGAAACATTCTCAGAATGAGGAGAGTAAAATTATAATTAAAAGATAGAATCATTTTATTTTATTTTATTCCAATTCCTCTTCTATTTCTAACAATGAGCATTGGCATCTTCCCCAGATTCTTGTTTTCTTTGTCTATGCCCTGTTTCCCTTCATTTATGTGTGTTCTTGGACTTGCTAAGGACCACGCGAGCAATGCTTTTAACTCCCTTCCAAACTGCCTTTCTTAATATGACCCCCAGTCCCTCACCCTACATCATATGCTTGTGGGCGGTGGGAAATTAGGGTTTAGACTCTTGCTGAGTTCTGTATTACTACGTGTTCTGTCAATGCTACTAGCAGTTTATCATTTTGTTGTGTTAGATGAAAGTGGAGTGAAATAAAGTGGGGAGTGAAATAAAGTGGGGAAAGCCTCCTTTCAAAACAACAGGAGGAAAAACAGTGCCTCTATATCAAATTATTCTCTCCCCTTTTCTCTATCATCTACATGAAATCCTTGTCCAAGAAAATAATCAGGTCTTTACAAGAAGTAATTTCAAGGCTTCCATAGGGTCTTTGTTAGCCAGGTGAACATCCATTACCAGGTACATGGCTCTTCAAAGAGTCCTATTCCCCACTCTGTCAGGCCCAAGGCAGGGCAGTGCAGAGGAGAGGAATAAATGATTGGCATTAATGTAGTTTACTTTGCAATGGAACACATCAGCATGGCAGTGAGAGGTGAAGGCTTGCAAATGATAGGTTAATTTGGAAACTATTTCTCTTCTACATTTAGTATTACATGAGTGCTTTTGAAGCCTAGGGATTTCAAGGGCGAGCTAAGGGATTCTTGGTGTGCAGCTGGAGTAATTATATTGGGAAAAGTTTTAAAAAGTGATTCAATTCCTTGTATGTTCTAGATATAAGTCCTTTGTTTGAGGGATAACTGGCTGTTTTTCCCATTCTGTGGTTGTCTTTTAATCCATCAGTGATTTCTTTTGCTGTGCAAAAGCATTTTGGTAAGGTGACATTCCATTTGTTGATTCTTGGTAGTATTTCCTGTGCAATCTGGGTTTTGTTCACAAAGTTTCTGCCTTAACCTAGGTCTTCTAAATTTCTACATGCTTTCTCTTCCAGCAGATTTAGTGTTTCTGTTCTAATATTTAGATCTTTGATCCATTTTGACTTTAGTCTAGTGTATGGTGATAGGCATGGGTCTAATTTTAGTCTTCAGTATGTGGAAAGCCAATTTTTCCAGCACTATTTATTAAGGAGGTATCTTTACTCCAGTGAACATGTTTAACCCCTATGTCAAAGGTGACTGAAGCATTTGGAGTTGTGTCTAAATCTTCCATTCTTTTTCACTGATATTTAGGTCTGTTTTGTTTTGGTGTTGTTACTGTTTTATTGTTTTGTTTTGTTTGGCCAATGCCATGCTGATTTGTATTACTGTAACCTTGTAGTATAAATGCCTGCAAATGGAGACCGCACTCATAAGTGAAATAAATCAGACTCATATATATAAACATCATGTAGTCTCACCAGTGGGAGAAGCTAATTGAGTAAATGGGACCCAAAATGTATAATAGATATTGTGAATTGGGAAGAAATTATTCAAAATAGAACAGAAACTGTGATGGGGAAAGGGGAAAGAAAGGAAGGGAAAAGAAAAATAAAGTATATATATATATATATATATATACATACACAAAATAGTGAACATATGTACTATGTTAGTTTCTCTTAGTTCATTGAAAAGAAAGGTTTGTGCTAATATTGTTTGGACAATATTTCATGCTTATATCTTGGACCCTGACTAACTACTCTGAAGATCACAATATATAATGTATAATTTTGTTACTCTCCTATTATCTTGTTTTGAAATTCTGTTTTATTTTTTTCTTCTTTTTAAAATAAAAAAGCAAGATAACTTTAACAACTAATTAAAACAAAACTTTATTACTAAATATTATTTCATGTGAATTAAAAGTATTTAACAACAAAAATATTTTTATTTACAAGGATTTTTTTTTTTTTGGCCGGGGACAGACATGGGCAAAATACTCTGCTTCATAGAGTTTTAAAGGGCATCTCACTGGTAGACTATGAGGTGAGAGAAAACAAGTGCTGTAGGCTGATCTAAATTAATTTAGTAATGTGCAAAATCTAGGGTACTCTCAGAGACCACTGTGACCACGAAATATCAGAGGTTATAAGGGATAACTTATTCCTCAATCTCCTATCTACATATATGATTAATAAATATCTTAGATCAAATGTATGATGCACAGAGAGTTGCTTATGGGTCAGATATTCTTTTGCAATAAAAAAAATTTCATACCCTCATCTAGATACAAGGCAAACCTTTGTATGCTATAAGAAAAGTGAAATCTAGGCAGATGTGACAACTTTTTCAAGGTAGGATTCTTTCTGTGCACAAGGGTCAGGATTATACAATCAGAAGTCCTAAATTATTGGCTGGATAGAGACTGATTAGTGATCCAGACTCATGAGGTTCATCCCTAAAGGCGGTAGAATACAGGTGTCGTGGGAGACCTGCAAAACTGCAGGGAATCTTTAAGCTATTTAAGCCAATCCTTGCATCTTAAACACTTTCATTTCACAAAAGACAGCCTATCCCTAATATCCATCATGTTAATTAATAGGTTGCTAGTTTCACCAATAAAAATCAAATTTGACATCTAGCATGCTAATCAGCAAATGTTGATTGTCTGATGAGACAGGAATAACAGAAGGGATTGCAGTGGGCATTTGTGGAGTGAGTCCTGACTGATAAGATGCTAGCTGATTATACCAGGGCTGGGAACTTTTGCTGACCACTTTTAAGATTTAAACTTAATGTCACCTAAATATCTGGACTATGCTGTATTTAATATTCTAAAGTGAATTATAAATCTCAAAATAGGCAGCTGGAGAGGTCACTGAAAAGACTTCAAAGTATTAGCCTAAGCAGTGGAAAAGAGTTTCAATTGACAAGAATTTACAAATAATGATAAATGCAGGTTTGGGTGAAAAAGTTTGAAAAAGTTACTAAATAACAAGTAAGGATTTTGAGTCAGAAATAGATAAGCCTGAAGCTTTTAGGAGAAATAAAAATAGAGACAGGAAATTGGAAATTGTCAAACTCTTCATGGCAATTAGTAATAAAATTAATAAATCCCTCAAGAAGTGACATTAATAAATAGATAAAAAGAAGAAGTTTTGGAGACAAACCACACAACAGTTGGCCATTTGTTAACTGGTTAAGATGATAATGATGATCATGATTTTATAATGACAAAGTTGACACAAACTCAACTTGTAATGATACAAACTGAGCATGATATAAAGTAAACTTGATAGAGATGGTAACGATACAAGCAAACACACATACAGTGTTTACTTCACCTGACATGCATACAGTGTTATGGCTTAGACTAAAGTAGTCCCAAGGAACCTCATTTGTCTGGAATGTGACTGAATTATGAGACTTGTAGTTAACTTGCCTTGGAGGTGGGATCTGGTCAGAAGTGACTGGTATCTCAGAGTGTGACCTGGAATCCTGTACCTCCATGCTCTGCACTTTCCTCAGTCTCTGTGCCTCCAGGATAACATGAGCTGTGCAACTTTCCTACTTCTAGGACTTTCCACAGTGCTGCTGACAACTTAATGACTGCAATGTCTAACAATATCAACCGAAATAAACCTTTTCTTCTTTAAATTACAGGTGTTGGATATATTGTCCCAGTTGTGAGAAAACTGATTAAGACAACTGAACATTATTTTAGTGCTTTAAATGTATTAATATATTTAATTAGAAAGCAATCAGATGCTAGTATTAGCTCCATTTTACAAATGAGGAAACAAAGAAACATTATGTAATGTTCACAGGTTGTGTGAGATCATAGTTAACAAGATAAAGAGAAATTAACAAAGAGAAGGAAAGTAGGAGCACCAGTGAGAAAGGAGGGCCAAGGCAGATTCAGATCATGGGGCTAAGGGAAAAAAAATAAATTCATGAATGAGTGAAAACTTTAGTGCGAAATGATGTTAAACTGAGTCAAAATAATGTAGAGACACAGCCATTGGTGAAATTCCTAAGATTATTTTGCTACAGTAGAGTAATAATGATCAAATTGGATTGAGTTGATTCAAGAAATAATCAGAGGAACAAAGACAGAAGATATAGAAAACTGTTTTTAAGGGAATTTTATGGGAAGAGAGTAAAATAAGGCAGTGCTGGAGGATAGAAATGGAACATGGGTGCACTGAATAAATGAGTGGGAAAACTTGATGGCCCAGAAAAGGGCAGAAAATTGAGAATCAGTGCAGCTTTAGTGGTAGAGAAATTGAGATCCACAGAACAAATGGAGGATCTGGCTTTATTCAGGGATTGAGGAAGTTTATGTGTTTAATGTGCTTTGGAGAAAAGTATATATGGATACGTAGGAAATTTCTAGATTCCATTTGGTGGTGAAAGATTTTATTCTATCACTTTTTTTTTTCTCAGTGAAATGAGAAGTAAAGTCACCAGCTGAAAATGGGACGAGAGAAGTCTTGGTGGTATTACACTGGAAGGAAAAATGAAATATTAATTAAGAAAACCAAAAATGCACTAACTGAAGAAATATAGGAGATCCATGTAGATTTAATAGTCTTCTTCAGTTTGTGGTGAAATGGTGGCCATGAAATGAAAAGGAAGTATCATTTGAAATTGTAGGAATTGTTAAAAAGTGAAGCTTCATCAAAAACAAAGAAATATTTTTAAAAACCCAACAGATTCAGAAAGCTAAAGTGAGGGGCCAGTGCAAATTACAAATTTTCACAATAAGTGGCTGTAATTGTTGAGGTTTTATAGAGGACTAATTGTGGTCCCTAATAGGCTGAAACATCAGCTTGGAGATATTCTATGACCTGCTCAAGGAGAGGCCTTGGAAATATCAAACAGGTGCGAATGGTAACAGTATGGGTGTGGAGCAAACCTTCCAGGGACTGAGAGGAAAGGAGAACTCTCATCTCAGGAAAAGCCTGTCCAGATGCCAGGGACTGAGGCTGAAACATTGCACATAGGGATGTATGATTATTAAAACCATTCCAGAGATAATCCACTGTTGTTCATCTGGTCATAAAGTGCCTTCCAAATGGAAGACAACTGCATGGCCCATGCAGCAGGAGTGCTGTCTATGCAATCCGCATCTCCCCATGGTTGAAACAGCTATTGTCAAGCTGGTGCAGGAGAGGAAATGTTTCATAAGAAAAATAAAAGGATACAAGAGGAAAAGAAGAGAAGACAGTGACCTCATGCCACTATTACCAGAGACTAGCCATGAAAAGAGAGTAGACCAGCAGGCTAGTACATTTAAAAAATGTGTGTAAGTTGATAATATTGTATTTTCTTCAGTAATGAGTTAGCGTAATAATTCATACTTTGGCCAACAAGTAGTCTTTGGAATAAATTTTTGTGAATTAGTCTCCACGTGTTTCTTTCCCTTCTTCTTCTGTTGTTCTATGAGAACCAATAATCATGTATCATTTTCAATTTAGGTCATATTTCAAAAAGCAATCAAAGCTACAGTATTTCCCATTATCATGGAAATTAACAAAATTGTTTTCTAGCGTGTTTCCCTCATATTAATGACACATGGTTACTTGTGAGGAGTTATTTTACACTCTTCCTATGTCTATTGCTTCACCTTCATAGTAAACAAAATACCTGTATTTCAGGTTTTTGGATTTTGGAATATGTGCATGGACTTCCCAATTTCAGTGTCCTTAGTTTGAAAATCTGAAATTGAAAATGCTCCCAAATTCCAAATATTGAAGAGCAAACACAACTTTTTGATCTCTGATCCCAAGCATTTAGCAGAAGGACGCTCAATCTGTAATGTCCAAGTTATAGCACTTGATTTCATAATTTTTGGATATTTCTTGTAGCTGGAATCCCTTTGTCATTAATGCAATGTAGCTTTTATGATAAGACCCTCTGCACCACACTGGATCGTCACAGGTCCAAGGGTGTCACCTTGAATCACATCACCAGAGCTTTCTCTTTTTACTATATCTTCTAACAAACACAGTTATTCCTTTATTTATTTTTTTGTTTATTACATGGAACTATTTTAACTCTGTTCAGGGGAAAATACTCAATTACTGTTCTACAAAGACCACTGTGCTTCATTCTATAATGATTGAAATAACCCATTGAGCTCATATTACTCATAGAGGGTTATCTACAAGGCACCAAAACTAGACGTGATGCATCTACCATCTAATAAGACCCAGTGTACAGAAGGACACCTTCATCTTTTTTATTTGCTCTTCTAGTTTTCAGTCACTGTGGTATAATCACCACTATCACAGCTGCAATGTAGCAGGATGTACTAAAGGTGTGTTCCCAGCTCATCTTATGATTAGTTTTGATATTTATTTCTATTACCACTCTTTTATCACTCTATCCTGTTTCCAAAAACCACTCTTGAGAACTTGACCCATTTTTGAGAGAAATGGACAAAGTACACCACAAATGAAATGCATGTTTAACAAAGGCATTAGTGTGCATATAACAAGAAAATATTTTGTTTGGAATGTATTCTATTCTGTTAAGTACATGTGTTTGGAGGTGAACTTACCAATGCAGTCCCTGAATACATGTTTTGATTTTAAAATCTGTGTCTAAGAATGTAGCAAAATGTCATGAAAAATCATGATTTTATATTTCATATTTGTAAAATGTAAAAGTACTTCTTATTCTATCCAATTGCAAGCCACTTTCTAGGTACCATCAAGGATAAATAGACATAATTTATATTACATATCCTGAAGAATAACTATTGGCCCTTTTGACATGTGTGTATACATATGTATATGTTTCTGTGGTGAATGCAGGTAGATTGGTATATATGTAAGAGACAGAAAAATTGACATTTTCTTGTTAGGCCATAGAAATAAAAAGCTGTGCTTATAATTCCCACTGGTGAGAAAACTTCCAAGATAGTTGGATTCAGTGCACCATCTCCCACTTAAATATTTTTGGGACACAGACAAACAATTTAAAATGTACTGTCCTTCCAGAGGCACTAACATACAACTTTAGGTATAATTTAGGGTTAGAAAGCCACAAGCAACTCTTGCAGTCTGTATAAATATAGATATATATGGCTTCACCTCTACTATAATTTTTATGACTTTTGCCTGTTTCTGTGGTCTGTCTCCTGGAATCGAGCCTGTGAACTAAGTTATTTGCTTTTGTCTTACTACAGTATGTTCTCAACACAAAAGTGAGAGCCATCCCTGCAGAATGCAGACACAAGTCCTTATAAGATCATGTAGAAGCCCATAGGGCTGCTGGATTGCCCTCCCACTGTTCTCTGCTTTACATACTGGCTGCAGCTACACTAGCCTCCAAGAATATTTCAGAAATTCTCCTGCCTCAATCCCACTGTATTTTCATTGATACAATCTAGAATACACAGTGCTCCTTATATTTGGTTATGTGTTTCTTTTCTTCACCTGGTTTTGGTCTTGACTCAAATGTTACCTTCATAGTATGGTCATTCTTAAACACCTTATTACTAATTAATGCCTTCCTTGCACCTGTTTATTCATTTGTTACTAACTTTATTCCATACAATACATTTCCACTGGATATATTAGGTATTTGGGTTATTTATTTATTCTCAATCTCCCTCACATCATAATCCACGTGAGGTACAGATTTGCTTGTTTTTTTATTGCTCTGTCACCAAGCCATGATCATTATTTGGCATAAAGTAAGCATTTAATGAATATTCATTGAATGAATAATGAAATATATCGATAGAGGCACAAGAATGGATTCTGGAATGCTCTCAACCTCCCAGAGTAGGAAGTAGAGCTCTCCAGAGAGGCTGGAGATGCGTGCAGTGACATTAGAAGATAAAGAAAAGAGGAAGGTTCTTTTTACAGACCAGAAAGCCAGTTTTGTAACTGAACTCAGCACAGGAAGTGTTTAACCTTGGGCACTTTCCCCCCCAGCCTGTAAATGTTATATACGAGCTGCCAGTTTTACTGTCTTCTTTCACGTGATGTAATTCCCTTTAGTTTTACGCAAACACAGTAAAGTCAATAAACCCATGTTCGGCAGGGTAGTGCTGTGAAGGCGCACATTCTGCCTAGGTCCCCAGCGCTCCATGTGGACGGGCAGACTGGTGTTGGGGAGGAGTGTGTGCCAATCCACCAGCAACAGCTAGTGAGCAGTGACCAAGCAGAGCGTCAGAGCGTCGCAGTAGTTAGCAGGTCACAGCCTGGAAGGTGACATGGCACAATTGCCTCTCCTTCCTAACGATACCAGCTGGTGGTGACTTTACTAAGAAAGGGAAAAACTATTTTTCAAGACACAGGTGGGTGAGGAAACGACTCTTAAAAGCTGGAATCACTTAAGTTTCTTCTGTGTTTTAGTTCTAGATCCTTCTTTTTAATATGCATATAATTCCTGGTCGATTGTCTGCATTTGGCTTATCTTTAGCTTGAATGTTTCTGGACACTTGTTTCTTAACCTACAGTGTGGCCACTTTCATTTATCTCAGTTTACATGTTTGTTCCAAATACTCCTGACTCCTTGGATTTCACATTAATCCAAGCACATGGGATGTGAAGTTTACTAACTGTTCTCAGCATTTCGGCTTTCATTTTGTTGGAATTTACACTAATAAAAGACAAGCAGGAGATGAGAAGAAGATATATGTAGAGACAGACAGATAGATAGATGGATAGATAGATAGATAGATAGATAGATAATAGATATATACATATATTTATTTATTTATTTATTCTATGCAGACTCTTCTTTTTATTTCTATTCACAATTCCACAGTCAACAGTAAAATGCTTCCCTAACAAAAACCAGACAGATATGGATACTTTTTTCCTCCTCCCTAATATCTACGTGACTAAGAACATTTCATGATTTAAGAAATAAGGAAAAGAAAAAAAGTTTATATTGGTTTGCAATAATGTATGATTTTTTTCCAGCTAGAATTGAAAGCAACTCTGGTTTTCTTAAGTGCTCTTAACTCAACATTTGTTTAGTTTCAACTAGTAGAGTGCAAATGTTGGACAGGGATAGCTTTGGAAATACTGTCCAGCCAGCTCCGGGAAGGCACACAATATTGCAACTGTTCCATTGGCGTATTGTTTCCTTCCCCTACAATAATTGCCTTTCTTTTAGATTTCAGTGTTTCTCTTTTGTGTTTACGATAACAGAGGGATGCTTTATTGCATTTCACCAGGCCGGTTGCCATGGTGATCAGCAGTTGCTGTATGCTGTAAAAATAACCCTCCTTCCCTGATAGATTTCACTTGAGTGAAAATAACCCTTAAAAATAGGTTGAAATTTACATACTAACTCTTCCAGCAGGTTCAAGGGGGAAGAAAGAATGAATTACATCATGATTTGACAAGCTATTAGGCTGGTGGCTGCTGGATGAGATTTGAGCAGAGATGTCAGCTGGACCCCAGTGTGAAACCAACAAATATCAGTTTAAAACCATCAAATACACTTCTTTTCCATTGCATCTTTCTTCGTCAGTGTTGCATGCTGACGAAATAGGGATATTAGAGAACATTCAAACTTCTATGGGAAGGAGTAACAGCAGGAACTGGTTCTTCATAGATAACATAACAGGTTGGTTCAGAGTAAGGTAAAATTATTCAGTCTGTTCTGAGAACTCTGTTCCCAAAAATGTAAATGGGAAGCTATTTCAGGAGATGTTAATAGGATGCTCTGTGGTCAAATATGTTTGAAAAACTTACTGGACAAAACACATTCTCAGTTTGATGTTTTTGAGACATTCAATATCAAAATCTACTTTTTTATATTCAATAGACATTTCAGCCTTATTTAAGCATGAATATCTTACCAAATAATAATTAAAAGAATCTCATTCTAGGAAACTTTTCAGATCCTTCCAATTATTCTTTCATAAGGTTTTCCATGGTTTCATGAAGATGGGCTCAGTGGAAAACCAAATTATTTTGACTTTTCTTTTAATTCCCAAGGAAAAGCAAAAACAATCATAGTGTAAGTGGAAGTGGTAAAGTTGGTATAGGTAATCTAGGTAATGATATATTAGGTAAAATACATACCAAGTTAGATTCAGGGCAATTAACACTGAAAGTGAAATTCATTTCAGAACCAAATCAGAATTTTTCTTCTCATTATAGTAATCTGAGTTGAATTAAGAAGCAAGTGTCAATAGCATATGTCCGTAAATATCTTTGATTCTTAACTAATTTTATCTAAATGATTCATATATATGCTCATGTATTTTATCTGTATCTCCCTCTACTGAACCTAGAAAAAATAATCTGTTGGTCTTCTGTGGTTACATTTTCACATCTGGAATCATCTCTTGGTTTGTATATCTCATGTTATTGTATGCAAGGTGTGTTTACAAACTCTAAATCAAATTATAATCATTTATTTTCCTACCTACCTTCCACTGATTTCTACAGTCTAGAGTCTTCTTGAGATGTTAGCCACACGTCAAATACTAGGTAAGCTTAAATCTTCACAGATGGACAACTAGTTCCCTTATGTATCAAGTTATTGATGCATACATATCAGGCATATCACATATGCCCAAAATGTGCCAGACTATTTGTTAGCTTTGACTTCTTACCCTTCACTCCTCTGAAAGAAAGAGTCATGGCCTGATCATGTCTGTACTTTTGAGAATTGATGAGTTGATAGGAAGTAAATATGTGCTTTCTCTATACAGCAAAAGATAACAACACGTCATAACACTTTATACACAGAAACATTAAGAAATGTGTTTGAGTATAGTACATATACTCAACATTGACATGTCGGATTTTTTTGTTTCCCAAGGAAAAGCAAAAACAATCATAGTGTATGCTGAAGTGGTAAAATTGGAATAGGTAATCTAGGTAATGATATATTGAGTAAAACACATGCCAAGGTAGATTCAGGGCAATTAACATTGAAAAGTGAAATTCACTTCAGAACAAAATAAGAATTTTTCTTCTCATTATAGTAATATGAGTTGAATTAAGAAGCAAATAATATATGCAAATACATTTCTTAATGTAATCCTTGATGCTAACCCTTCACACCACACACAAAAGTCAAGAGATGTACCATGTGAAAGTCCAAAAGGAAAATATAAATACACATTTTTGCAACCTTAAAATTGGTAAATATTTCTCATACAGTATATAAAAAGCAAATAGTCACACATCAATAGAAAACCCACATAACTTTGTCTTTATGGAAGTGAAAATATTCTGTCCATCACAGCACACCACTCAGAAAACAAGTATATGACATGCAGTGTTGGAAAAAAATATATTTGTAAAGCATATCTGACAAATAACTTGTATGAGATATTTTAAACTGCTACAAATTTATAATTAATCATTTCAAAACTTGACAAATGCTTTAACTTGCACTTTGTAGGAGTGAACATAGTAATGGCCAGAATGATTGTGAAATGTTTTTCAATATAATTTGTTGTCCAGAATGTCTGATTTAATTCCTCAATCTGATACAATTACGCATCTATTAAAATGACTAGAATTAGAAAGACTAATAAGCCTAAAGGTTGACATGAATGTGAAACAGCTGGATCTCTTATATGCTATTGATGGGATTGTTAAATAGCTGTCCATTTGCAAAACAGGTATTTTCTTACACAGTTGAACATCTGCTTAGCCCATGATCCAGCAACTGCATTCCAAGGAAGAATAATAATTGCAACACACACACACACACACAGACACACACAGACACACACACACACACACACTCACACAAATAAAACTTGAGCAAGAAATTTCACATGACATTTATATACAATAGTTGAAAAAAACTTGAAGCAATCTGCATCTACAAGCGAATATTGAAAAAGGACATGGATTGTGTTTTTGGAGTTGAACTACTGATGTACTCAGTAGCACTGATGAATCTTAGAAACCTAATGGTGTGAATGAAGCCAGGTAGAAAACAATGTATACTCTGCCATTACATTTACATTAAATCATAGAATACACAAAATGAGGCTAGAGGGACAAAAACAAGAACGGTGACTGCTTCTGCAACAAAAGGCATTGACAGGAAAGGCATTCATGAAAATTCTGTGCACTTTTGTTGGGATATCTGTTCAAAGGTCTACACTCCTTTCTCACTGCTGTCAGTCAGAATTTATGAACCACAGAAACTGGAGAAATAACCCATAATAGGCAGTGTACACTCTTTAGTCTCCTTTGCCCAATTAGTACAAGGTAAAATCAATAGTATGAACCTTACCAGCGGTCATAGTTTTGGAGCCCTCCTGCTCATTTTTGAGTGATTGCTTTTTGACCTCAGGAAAGCAGCAACAGACAAAGCAGTGGGGTTTTCAAATTCCCATTTCTTGCTTTCATCATCTGAATGTTGTTGTTTGTAATGTATTGAAGCACAAAAGGTCTCTTTTCTAATGCACTTTTTGCTTGAGGAAGGTACGATAACAGGGAGAAAGAACAATAGATGAAGTCCCAATTTCGGTGTCAGACCCAGAAGGAATACTCTTTTCAAAACATGAAAGGTGAGAACCACATTTTAACATTTTTCTAATTTTTATGTAGGTTTAAATAGAGAAGATGAAACTTTACTGAACAATATACTGTCATTCTCTGTGCTAGCAATATAGTGTAATACTCTGGAATTTTGACACCCTTTTTTATTTAGAAATTTATTTGCAGAAGAGAGGAAAATAATTATATCTGACCCTCCTAATGACAGGGACCATGACAGATTCATTTCTGCAATCATCCCTTAAAGAGCAGTGAATAATCCAGTGGAGATTTAACATTAGTGTTTCCATGAATGTGAGGTGTGGTGAAAACAGAAAATTACTGTGGGAATTCGCTTTGTGTAAATAAAATGCATTTATATCCCTGTCCGGAGTCTAATGAGATTTAATAAATAAATGTTGATGAAATATTTAAAGATCGTTGTGTTGAAAATGCTATAGATCTGGTCATCACTGCTGTTGAATTTTAGAGGGGAAAAAAGGATTGTGTGAACAGCAAATATTTAAAACTGGATGGTTATTAGAAAAAAATTACTTCAACATGCATTTCCATTTATATTCAGAGCTTTCCCTTTGCCTCCATGCTGTAACTATTTCAGTTCCCTTGCTTTTGATTTTTCCTTCCAGAGAGAAAGAGGTAATGAACAAAGACAATGCGACTTTTTAAAAATTTTTTTTAAGTTTTTTTGATGTGTGTCTGTGAAGTACGTAGTTTGTTTTCTTCCGAATGAAGATTCCCGTGTATACTTAAAAGATTGTGTTTGGGGAGAAACAAAGCCTTTGTAATCAAAGGCAGAGACAGCACATTTAGGCATTTAATGCTTGCATCTTGATGATTTCATTATTGACTTCTATTAAGCTCTCTCTGGGCTAAGAACCAAACTCTCCCACAGCTCTACAAAGCTGCATTGCTGGATCTATTTGCTATTAAGTTTAAATCCTCATTTCTCCCCAAGACACACTTATTGACTTGGGACGATTTCCCGCTGGTCCTATGGAGGAATCTGCAGTCCCAGTGTTGTTCCTAGCCCTCTATCTCCCCAACCCCCACGACAAATACTTGGCTCTATCTCCTCACTGACATATTCTCATCGTACTTTCCTTCTCTCTCTTTTTCTCTGCCTGTCTTTCCTACTACAATCCCTTTCCCTCCAGCCCTGAAGGCCATTCTCAGAACCAAATTCTTCTTGCAAGGTGAGTTCAACCATCAGGAGTAAAGTAATGAGATTATGATTAAAAGTACACCTTGATAGTGGAATATCCATCAATCTGTCACAGAAATCTTATCTCTGGTACTAGTCTCATCAATCTGACCTTTCAATTACTATCTTCAGTTCATGACTCCAAGTGTATATACCTCCAAGATAGAGTATGAGATCCACAACCCTTTGGTGCCCACAATAGGAGGAGCAATTAGATGTCTCATTTGTGTAATCTGTATCTTCCTTTTAACATATATTTTGTCAGAGTCAAATTTGACCATTTTTACTTGGCTCCTTTTTAAAGATAACTTTAGTTGTTATTATGTATAGACTCTTCAGTGACATGGGTTTAACACAATGAAATTTTATTTCTGTTCTGATGACGATCGAAGAGGAAATGCTTGCTTGGCAGACAGTTCTTTTCCACATGAAGATTCAGATACCCAGGATCTTCTACCTTGCAGTTCTGCCACTCCAACCAGACCCTATATTAATCAGGGCAGAAAACTGGCAGATGGCTGAACTGTTTTTCAAAGGACTTTGCCCACATGTAACACCCATCATTTTCCTTCATATTCATGAAGTGGGAACTTGGCGATTATGTCTCAGTTTTCACAGCCCTATCCTAATCATAATGTGTTACCATGGAAAGAGAAGAAGAATATTTGGTGATCTCCCAGCTACATCCCCATCTGTAATTTATATAATATTTACCTTTATTTAATGCTTATTCATTGCTTCTAGTTAAGTACATTGCACATTACTTACAGATTCCAAGGACCTTCTCATTTAGCCTAGGTTAAGAGAGAACCATGGGAAAATACTTCCTGTGTGTCAGCACCTCATTCCTGGTGCTTATCACCCCCACTCTTTCACTGGTCTGCATGTTTCTATACCTCCATTTCCTCTCACTCGAACAATAAAAGTGGAGTAGATGAAGTCTGAAGTCTCTTCCATAGCTACAAAATCATATTTCTATATATCTCAGCATCAACAATTTTTCTTCTAAAAGCAGAGAGTAAAACAAAAAGAACATTTGTGTATCCTACATACCGTCTAACTAACTTTGGGATCTTTATAGGTAGCTAATAAGATGCCTTTCCTCCAGAGAGTGGAAATGGAAACACTATATATAATAAATTCAGAAAACTACTCTTTCATAAGAATGAGTAAGAATATTTATGAAGCCAACATATCATTTCACAACCCATCAAACACTTCAAGTGAAGCTTTATGAGAACATATGGACCAGTACTGTTGCAAAGAGACTCTTCTTGTTCATCATGTTCTGCCCAGAAGCTGGTCTGCAGGCTGACCTGAGTGTGCAAACACACACAGACGTTCTGGCCTGGGACAGGGCGTGCTGCTGGTGGGTCAACTCTGTTGTATCTGACCACCAGTTTCCCAGCACAGCAATTAGTTCTATAAAATGCCCATTAGCCCTACAAATGCCTACAAAATATCTTAATTGTTCATGGAATGTTAAACATGACAACAGTCACAGCCAGATGCGGAGGTGTTTTAAAGCAATAGGGCTCACATGAGGAGTAGAGAAGAGGCCAGCGCTACTGATGAAAAACAATCAGGAGTTCCAAGTAAGACTACTCTTACTGCTTTAGATAAAAGGAAGCAATGCTCAGGAGACTATAGAATAGATTCCGGAAGCAGAGGGACTTCTGTCTTGACTAACAGGAGAGATTACCAAGCTAGGAGCCAGAAAAGTCCTGTGGTTCTGGGGTCACCATTACTCCAGCCTTCATTTTATAGATGAACATTGTCTGAAAGGTACTTAGCAGGAGCAGATGAGTAACTCCTTTTACTTTGAATGACTTACTGAGATGCTCTGAAAAAAGAAGAAGAAGAGAAGACATCTACCAATTTAGGAGAATTAAAATATGAAGGACCCTGAAGAGTTTTAAACAGTGTGAATTTCATGTTTATTTTACATGATACGAGAGAAAATATCAATAGAAATTAGGAAATTAGGAAATTAGTCATGTTGATCAACTGATGTTGATTAGTAAAGGGATATGACAGGGTTTTGGCTAAGGATAATAAGCTAGTGATTTTTACTATACTGCCAAGCCCCAAAATTAAGGCCAAAGAAAATATCCAATACCAAATAATACCAACAGTCATCATCAAAAAAAATCTCTATTATACAAGCTCTGTAGTGGTTCTCTATATAACTTATGCACTTAGTTGTTATAATATTCCTAAGCTGTTATAATATTCCTTGGATATTATTACAAAGAAGTCAAACTTCACATCATTATAAAATTTTTCTGAGATCAAAATTTAAACTCAAGTGTAAAGCTCATATACTTATTATCTTGCTGTCTTTCCCAGCATTGTTTCTGTATTTTGTTTCATCCAATAAAAGTGAGTTTCCTTGGTGTAAAGAAGAATTAGACAAGAGAATATACAGAACATTTAGAGAGTTAATGAAGAATTTGAAGAATGCAAAATTAAAATTAATATCTTCTATCTAATATACCCATAAATTAGCAGTTAATATGCTCTACAGCGATTAAGGGAGTTCTGTAAAGTTGCATTGGAAACTCATGTCAGAGCTGAAAGACTTTGTTTCTAACAAAATAGAAACTGAATGGAAAATTTACTACTTTTGATCAAGAATTAGGCAAAAATGATGCCTGACTTTAGATAATGCTTATTTCCTTAGATCTTATTCTACATTGCTTGCCTTTCTACTAATAAGTAAATATTTCTGAGACTTTAAATTATTTGCTTCAGAGAAAAATCATATTTTTCCAGAAAGTTGTATGTTTCATTATTTCCTTGGCATTTGCGCATGAAATAAAAATATAGTATTAAAAGATTTGAGTACTATTGAATCTATAGTATATTCCCACCAGGTTTATAAGCAAGCAACCTGAAATTTCAATTCTGCAAACCAAAATGTATTCAGTTACAGAAAAATATTTCTTTATTAAATTCATTTTCTAGGTCTCATCATTTCACAGAAATTTCTGCATCTCATTGAATCTCATAAATTTAGAATTCTAAAGATAGAGTTCATTCTAGAACAGCAATCTTAAGTCTTTTTTTTCTTTTTCCAGTGTCCCACCCACATGAAGAAGAATTAAAATAAAATTAAATTCTCCATAAAAGATAAATTCCTTGCTAAAGAATGTGATTTTATCAGGCTGAATTGAGCTCAAAAAAGGTTACAAATCCATAGAGTAGTTAAAACACCATTTTTAGGCCCCAAACCCTAATTTTTGTCTGCCTGGTTAGGATATTATTGTCACCATTGAGAAGGTATAATCTTGTCTAGTACTCTCATTTTAGAAATGTGAAGAATAGAGCAAAGACAGGCATTGAGGAACTAGACGGCATGACAAGATCACGTATAGGATCTGATGTTTTCGGCATATGAGCAAAGAGGGTAGGTATGAAGGAGCAAGGTACAGATGTAGGTGTTCTGAACCCCTCTCCTGGTATGCACCCTCCAAGTGGACACGTGTGAGCTGACACAGAGGCACAGTGCACCCCTCTTTTCAAATCTAAATTTTACCCGCAAACTTGCAAACAGGAAAATCTTCATGAGGTACAGTTGTGGATCAAACTATTAGGTTCGGGCCACCACTCACTTTGAAATTCAACTGCAAATGACTGATTTACTGGGTTGCACCAACAAAGAATCTGCAGAGTCAATATTTACTGTTGACAGTGAAAGTAGTTGTTAAAACCAATTGCCCATTCTCAGAATACAGACTCTCAGAATACAGACAGAAAAGCAAAATTGCTGATAGGAAACAAGAACTTAAATGAGTTTTCTTTACTATAGGGCTGGCTACTGCAAGCATCTCTGTTGCTAGGGCACTTGACTGAAAAGGTAATATTTTCAGTGGCACTATTCTGAGTAAGAGTTGAGAAGAGGTAACCAGGTGCAGAAACATTGCCTATTCCTCTGCTTATATGTCCTCATAGTCCAGTACTTTCTAAGGTAAAGTTATCCATTATAGATTACATCTAGCATGAACCAAAGGTTCCTTTGTGCAATGGCTGGGCTTTAGAAAGGTGATTCGGTCATGGCAGTACTATACCCATCAGTGATTTAATCCACTGAAAACTTCAGGGCAGGATGTGGCCTTAGAAGATGCAGTCTGGTTGGAAAAGGTGAGTCACTGGTACCGTGACCTGGGAGCATTTATGTCTCTCGCCAGGCTGTTCTCTTTGCTCTGTGCTTCTTGAATGCCATGACATGAACAACTTTTTTCCACCAGACTTTTCCACCATGCTTTTCCTGCCTTGGAGCCAGTCAACTATAGACTGAAAACTCTAATCTGTGAGTCAAGCAAACAAACAATAACAACAGAAAGCCTTCTCCTTCTTTACATTATTGTGTGCCAGTCATGTCACCAAAAAAAGCCACTGAAACAACTTTAAATGAGATAAAAGGCAAAATAAGTGACATTCTCAAGACATAGTAAACAAGAGTAGTACTTAAAGCATTATGGTTACAGCCAAGAAAGACCATTAAGAGTGGTGGGGTATTGAGAAATGAACTATTTGTATGTCATGCTCAGTAATTTATTGAAATGTTATCGTTGCCTTGCCACTCCCAGAGGAGTTTTCCTCTCTCATTTTTATATCAAATAACTTTTAACAACACATGTACAAACTTCATGAAATTAAATAATTCATCTTTGCAAAGAGATCTCAGAATTTTCATTTGTTAACTAAAAGTAGCAGCTGCGGACTATCGAAGCCTTGGTGAGAGCTTTGCTCCTTCTCCTGGACACTGTTTTCAGGATGTTGGGGCGTGGAAAGATGTCTTGCACCATGCTTCATGTTGGAATGGAAGAGGAAAGATGCAAAACAAAAGGAAAAGAGAAAAGCTTCACTCTGATTTTTGAGGCACTGTTAATGACGTCACCTATGTACAATAGGATGTGGAAAGGCAGAAACCCCATAGTTACAGATGTTACCATAAAAGAGACAGAAACCTAATCGTATACACACACCAACTGAGAAAGGATGACTGGATTTTGTCATCAGTTAGAAAGTCAGCATTTCCTCCAGTATTAAGGAGCTATTCTTTACCCTCTAATTTAACATATGAAACATTCTTCAGTGATGTCTCACCTATCAAGTATTGTGAGTAATTTGCTTGTTTCCTAACTCTTGTGGCTTTATTTTCTCAACTACCAATTTACTTTAGAGATGGTGCTAGAGAAACCTGTACTTCTCGAAAGACTACGTGATGTCTAGAATCCTAACTCATAGTTTTGTGTTAATTCTGGAGATTGGCATGATAATTTATTAACTTCCTCAGTCCCCAGGTGAACATCATCGGAAACAAAGGAAATTAGAGAATTAGGGTCATTTTCTTTCAGACTCATAAGTGCCTTACAAATGTCCCAATTTTCCATGTGTTTTGTGATGCATAGAAAACTGAGAAATTCTGGGCTAGACCGCTGAAATGACATGCTTTCCTGGTACCATCAAGACTTCAGGACAGCAGTTGTTGTTTGTCTCAAGAACAAAATGGTTGCTCATGGGATTGAACCTGCTGACTGTTAAGTGTGTCTCTTGCATCCAACCTAGGTTGGGAAATTAGAGGCCATTCAACACCCCCCAAGACACAAGCATAATAATATTTACATTAACATAGACGTTGGAAGTTCTCGAAGCTTTGTTCTCTCAGAGGGAAGAAAACATTTCAAAGTCAATTCTTTCAGACTCTATTGGTGACGTTCAACCACAAACAAACTGTGTAAAATATAAGCATTTGGCAAGGTCTTTTACCTGCTTCTCCCTCTGAATGAAAACTTTTTAGAGTTGGGTTACCTTTCAGGCCTCGTTGAATACTCCTAACATTAGGTCATCTAGAAAAGAATGCTAAAATTGGAAAGAGAGTCTAAACCTCAGTACCTCATCTTTGTTAGAAAAACTCAAAATCAATAATTATGGGTCAAGATTTTTAAGCAAGAAAAAGAGATGATCTTCTCAGAGCATAAAAACATTCTAAACTTAGTTATCAGTATATTTAGAAATAGATGCAACTAATTGAAACATGATTAATTTGCAAATCGACAGGCACACATTTCAAAAACTGAGATGCGTCTGCACTTCTGCGCTTTGTGTCTGAAAGATGGTGTGTGGCCTAGAACAGTGTTCCACATATAAAATGTAGAGATGCAAAAGAAACAGCTGTCGGGACCAAAGTTAAGAAGTCCCATGCAGCACAAGCAACATGCTCCCGTCTGCGTCAGGGTGAAGCAACATGCATCGCCCTTACCTGAGAAACTGAAGCCCAACTATGAATATGACTGGCATATAAAACAATGAAGACGATGGACAGCAACAAGCAGGTACGTTCAGTAAAAGTCAGAAAATACAGAACTCTCCTTAAACTCAGCTTGAGCTCATTTTAAAACAAATGTGGAAGAATCAAAGCTTTGAATTGTGTATGTCAAAGGCATAGAAGTCCTTTTATTTTTCTTCTTGGGAGAAATCTGAAATTCAATCATACTCTTGATTAAGAAGCTAGCAATCATATCCACAGTCTCAAGAAAAGAGGCAGGGTGAAGTTAGAGACATCTCTGCAAAGTCCTAAATTGTGAAAGTGGTATCTCAAGGGAAATATCTGTTCCACCTTGTTCCATGGCCAAAGTATAAAAGTAAAGTTAAATGGATTGGTAAATGACCTGAAGGTCTTCTGTGAGGTTGAATTCACCTACATTCATTTACTACCACATAAAAAGACTCTATGACCACACGCATGCACACACGTTTACAAAGACCATTTCCACATGGCCTGATCATTTTAGAACAGCTATTTGGGAAGCTCTAATCTGATAGAAATTCAGGCAAGAGTCAACATAATCACTCAACATTCTCCTGAAGGCCAGAGCAGCAGTAGTGGGGATTTTATGCTAATAGCACCCATAATCCCATGCTAATTTATTTTATCAAATTAAAGCAAATGCTGCTCTTTGACCCCAGGGACCTTCTATTCTTTCTCTCGTCCCTGCTGTAAGCTAGAATCTGTTTAGCAGAAGAGTTTGCCAAGAATATAAATTAATAAAACAGGATTAAAGGGAGACACGGTTATAACCAATTCCTTAATCCCAGTGAATAATTAATGATAATGATTCATGATTTGCCTGAAATCTTCTTGTATTTGAATAATAAATAGCTTTAAAATAAACTTCAATGAAAACCCACTGAGTCAAAATTCTGCCTAGTGGAACTCTTCTTGTAGGAGAGTCTGTGTGATTGAGGAGGCCTCCTTGGACTCATGTTTATATTTGTATTTCAGGGTGAAAGGTTTATACCACTATGCACAAAATTTTATTGTGGTTTTTAGACATATTAATTATCAAGAGTACATTTTTGAAATTTTGCCACCATATTCAGGTAGCTTGCTCTACATAGAATTTAGGTTCTAGTTCTATTAAATAATCAGTAAAAAGATATAGTAAAATCAGAATACTAAGTCTCAGATTGGAATTCTCTTACATATACGTTCAAAAATTAAGAAAAAAATAGTGGCTACTTTGTTCAAATATTGTTCTGGGTTGTAAAGAAATAACTGTAACAAGAGTATTAAGACTTTGTATTCATAGGGTTTACAGTCCAGTGTTCCCAAAGTGGATCTTTTTCTTTGCCTCATAATAATTGTCCAACAATACATAATCAGTATGACTTAGGTTGAAGATAATGCAATAGATTTAAGGACAATAGATTGCCTCTATGACAACTGTAGCATTTCAATTCATTACTGAATAAACTTTCCTGTATAAAACAATTTCCTGAGTCTGGGTTACTAAGTAGCACAGCTTCTTTCATTGGTTCCCTGTTGCTTTCAGAATATCGCCTGTGCTTTGTCCCTGGAAATCTCATCTGTCTGTCTATCTATCTATCTATCTATCTATCTACAAGGGACATCAAGGAGCAAAAAGAATACCAAGTGAGGTTGATTTCATGACCATCCTCTTTATATTAATAACTTTCTTATCATTGGAACAAAATACTGGAGACCCACAATTTAAATGATAAAAGCTATATGCTGACTCACAGTTTGGTGAGTTCAGTCCAGTATCTGCTGGCTAGAAACAGCATGGTAGAACAGCATTAGCAGAGGAAAGTTGTTCAATTGATAACACCCAGGAAGCAGAGAGAGACAAAGGGGAGGAACCGAGGACAAAAACACACAATTGCAGGTCATATCACCAGTGACCCACCTCCTCGAAATTCCTACTCCTGAAAAGCACATTTAGCTACAAATCCATCCATGATTATAGCACCCCATGATCTAATCGCATTCCAAATATCTAAGACTTTAGGAGCAGATTTTAGATCTAAACCATAATACTCTCATTTCTCTAACAAATTAACCATTTCTGATGTTTTCAAACTTTCTAATTTATGCTCTAGTTTTTTAGCGAAGACTGCATTTAAATGTTTCGCACTACTGCTTCTGAAAAATCCACCTGCAACACTTGGTCCTTTATCATAAACAATATAACTTAACAAGCTTCTAACATGATTTTTCACTGGAATTCCCTAATTCCAGCATAAAGATGGCATCAGATAAAATTCGTGTACAAAACACATTATGGCTTTCAGTATAGAAATGCTTGAGAAGTCATAATTAAAACATTAGATTTATACATATATAAACAGATTTTCTGTAAATATGACAGCCACCAATGTAAACTGTTACACGTTGTACTATGTGGGGCACTTAATGCTACAAGAAGTTTTTTCTGGTGTGATGTAATTTTGCAAAATGGTTACAGATTATGTAAAGTTTCAAGCACAGTGAAGTAAACTTTGTTCTCTACTGACACAAAAGTTACAATCCTAGAAATCTCAGTGCATACTCAAGTCATTATTATAGCAACACAGCATTTTACATGTCACATGGAAAATTTTTCAAATGAAGATCCTTTAAGGTACGTTTTTCGCATATATGAATGGCGTACAGAACACAAGAGTTTCCTTGTACTGTGGTTTCAGATCTCTGCTCCCTAATTTTGAGTCTTTCTCTACAACTACGGTGACAAGCCACAACTTTTCTCACATTTCTAAAATACCTGGGGGAAGCAGTATTCTTTCTTTGGCAACGTTGTTGCAGGAGATTTTTGCAATTGATCTACTTGGAAATTTGTAAGGAAGGAAAATTTTCTTTGAAAATTTGATCAAAGTCTTAAAAGCTTGCAATTAGACTGTCAACTATGTTGCAATTAGTGGTCTCGGCCAACTATTACGGCCAGACAGAGTGGGATAAACATGGAAAATGGGTCCTTCTTTGATAGTTCAGAATAGCAGCCGTTTTATTCTGTTGTCACAGACAACATATCTGAACATATTCCCAGTACAGAATGGAAATGTTGCTCCTTTACAAACCATCCCCAAAATTGCATTCCTTTATTCACTTGCCAAATATCTATGAAAACTACTGTGTGATGCTGCAGATTAGCAAAAAAGTGAAACTGGTGGTTCTCATCTCAAAGAACGTTCCTGAGGAACTTTGTCTCTCCATGAGAAAAGGGTGACAGTTTTGAATCTTTGAATTCTGTTTTTATTGAAACAAGGTATGTCCTTGACCTGTACATCCCTTCAGCACTGCTCGATGATGTGTGCTTCATTAATTGTGATGCTCAATCATTCATTATGCTACCTGTGAACACTATTTCAGTGATCCCCCTTATTGCTCTAACTTGAAAAAAATCCTTATTCAGTATACCAACAAATGCTTTAAATAATTTTTAAAATCTATTATTCACCATCTTATAGCATATAAACATACCTTATAACTTCCTGTCTTCTCTTGAAGGCTTTAGGCAGATATTCTTTTTTTAATTTTTTAATTTTTTTTATTTTAAAGAAAATAAAACAAAAGAGGGCAGGACAGAGCAGATCAGAACAGGACAACATAGGCAACACAGTACTTTACATTAAGACAACCAGACATTAACAGTAGCTATCACAATATCTCTTTCTCTGCTATAGTTGAGCATAGTTTCAACTACAGTAATATCAAACATAACAAAATAGTATAAAACCATTCAAAGAATGAAAGAATTACAGGGCATTCTGAACCAAATAACACAGAATGATCAGTGGGTACTATAATAACTCATTTTCAATAAAAAATTTTGTTTATACTATCACATATATTAAAATCCCAATAAGACACAACATGATAGAACCATTGGTAATAGAAGAATAGAAGCATGGTAGGACTTCTAAGCAAGATGATATTAAATCAGCAATAGCTGTCATAATGTTTTGTTTTCTTCAAAACAGCTGTTCATACCATCACACATAATAAAGTCAGACAAAACAGAATAAAACCATTCCAACAGATGAATGAAAACGTTGAAAGGCTTCAAAACAATGAGATGGGGATTCATGATTACCATAAAATCTTATATACTCTTACCAACTCTCATACTAGGGAGACTATATGGTATTTACACATGTGAATCTGGTTTATTTCGCTTATGAGTATGGTCTCAAGTTGTGTCCATTTATTTATAAATATCTCAATGTGGTCATTCTTAATAGCTGAGTAGTATGCCATTGTATAAAAATGCCACAGCTTTTTTATCCATTCCTCAGTTGATGGGCACTTAGGTTGTTTTCAAGATCTGGCTATTACAAATTGTGCTGCTATAAACATGGGTGCACATATATCACTGTGGTATGATGCTTTCAATTCTTCTGGGAATATGCCTAGATGTGGGATAGCTGGGTCAAATGGGTCTTCCAGACCCAGTTTCTTGAGGAATCTCCAAACTGACCTCCACAGTGTTGTACCAGTTTACACTCCCACCAACAGTGCAAAAGAGTTCCTTTTTCCCCACAGCCTCTCCAGAACTTGTTGTTGGTAGTTTTTTCTATCCTGGCCATTCTTTCTGAATTGAGATGGAATCTCAGTGTGGTTTTAATTTGCATTTCTCTCATGACTAAGGATGATGAACATTTTTTCATGCATTTATTTGCCATTTGTATTTCTTCATCTGAGAACTATGTATTCATTTCAGATGCACATTTTTGGATTGGGTCTTTGAATTTTGAAAGTCTGATTTTTAAAAATTCTGTATAAGTTCTAGACAGAAGTCCTTTGTCTGAGGGACAATCCATTAAATTTTTTTTCCCAATTTGTGGGTTTTCTTTTCACTCTGCTGGAAATCTCTTTCGACACACAGAAACTCTTTAATAAGATGTGGTCCCAGTTATTGATTTTGGAAAGTATTTCCTGTGTGGTTTGATTCTTGTTCATGAATTCTCTTCCTACCCCTATATCTTCAAGATTTTTACCTACTTTGTCTTCCAGCAGATTTAGTGTTTCTGTTTTAAGATTTAGATCTTTGATCCATTTAGATTTTAGTTTAGTACATGGTGATAGGAATGAGTCTAGTTTTAGTCTTCTGTTAGAAAGTAAGATTTTTCACTATGGACTGTACTTCCAATTTCTACCCACCACTAGGAGGGAAGGGTATATAAACAGAACAAAAAGTAATATATTCACTCATGGAATTTCTACCCCTTTTCAAATGTTGCCAACCGAATAATGTATCCCAAATATATCAAGACCTGCATTACCAGAACTAGCTAATGGTATGTGAGACTGCAAAGGAAACATGGCACATACAATTATGTTATGATCTCAATATACAGGCATTTTTCTGGATTATCCAAGTGGGCCCTACGAAAAGTACTAATATTTTTGTAGGAGGATGTAGAGAGTAAATAATCTAAGAAAAAAAGGAAGGGTGACCATGATAGCAGAGATTGGGTGATGTGACCACAAAACCAGGATTAGGAGAGCCACTAGCAGCAAAATTCTTAAATTCTCCACTAGAGTTTTGTGGGGAACATGCATTTACTGATGCTTCCATTTCAGACCAGTGAAACTCATTTTGGACCTCTGTCTCCAGAACTGAGAGAAAATCAATTTCTGTTGTTTTGAACCACCAAGTTCATGGTGATTTTTTACAATAATACATTTTGGCCAATACATCTAATAGTCTAATGACTGACAGAAGAGAGCACAGAAGTGCTTTTTTGATTTGAGGCAAAGCAATACAGTGTTTGGAAGGACTCGGTGCAATTATATACAAAATGTCTTGAAAATCTTCAGTGAATAAGCAAAATAATCCATGGAGTTTTTCCTGAAACAGCAAAGATACTGCAGGGAAAGTGCCTGGGTGTAGGGGTCACAGGGTAAAATGTGTCTGCATCACTTTTGTTTCCCAGTGAGTCTACAGATCAGAGGCAGCTCTACTGCCAAAACACAGAGGGGCCAGAGATGACCCCCCATGAGTTGGAAAGCAAAGCCCCCCATGAGTTGGAAAACTCACTCATCAGAAATGAACAACTGGTGGCCCACATTCAGGGTCCTTTTTGTCACCCATGGGCATGCCCCTAAAAATCACTGTGACAATATCTTCCTTGCAGTCAAAGCCCATGCCATACTGAAAATAAAAAAGAAACAAACAACACACACACATAAAACACTTCTTCCACAAAAAAACTACTTCATTTGTTATATCATACTTCTGGAATTAGTTCCCACACATAAGCCCTTAATAGCACTCCCCTTACACATGAACCTGGGAACTTTTTGTGACAACTAGTGAACCAACATGTGGAATAAAGAGAATTCTCCAAATGGAAGAAAACAGGACCTGAGCTGGCTTGGGTTCCATTCTGAGTTTATCCCATCATTTATCCATGGTGTTGGTGTCCATGGCTGCTCGTCAGCAGGGCAAGAGAACTCAGCAGTCTTCCAGCAAAGAATCCACAGCTATAGAGTTGGGGATCCTGAGATGCAGCCCCTAGGGCAGTGACTCTGCTCATTTGAGTCTAAAGTAGCGGAGAATTCATCAATGTCCTGAAGAAGTAAAGGATGTTGCAATGGGGAAAGCTGTATTTTAAATTTTGATTAAAATTTCCAGTTCTTTAGTTTACACTAAATGAATGTGTCCACAGCATGATTCCTTCAGAAAAGCCTAATTCAATTTGAATTTTTAGTCTATGGATCCGTATTAATTACTTAGGGTTTAATAAAATCTGAATAGCTAGAATTTAGAGCTTCTTAGAAGTTTTCATGTAATGCAACAATTCTAATCCTAATTATTTAACCAAATGTTCATTAAAAACATTTTGCAGTTGTAGCACTCTGTTAAACTTTTTGATTAGAATGAGGGAAATATTAAACTCACACCGTGCTTTCAAGGAATTTATAATCTATGTAAGAGAAGAACAATGAAGGAAATAATGAGAAGGTCAGTATCCATCCTTGACTACAACTAGAAATTATTTCATGATTTAATATGTTAAAGCATAAATAATTTTTTTGTGTGTATTGGAACAGTTTAATTTATAAAGCCAATTAGTCAAAAGATGAAATTGTAAAAGAATCTCTTAAACATTTCTAGCCTATTAGCTAAATTTGGCTTTAAATTAGCTGGCATCTTGGTCTAGCCTTGGAAGTGAAATGCAATGTATATTTAATCAACAATTTTATGTATTATAAAAAAAACAGCACAGCACTTAAATCCATTTAACAACCACACCAGAAGAAGCTGATGAGATCTTTTAGCATGTGAGAACTTGCTATTGTCAATCCCTGCTCTGTTCCAGAAAAGTACTGTGTATCTTAAAACTGCCAAACACAGGAAGTAACTACTCGGTAAATTTTTTATTTTATACACTCAAAAAGCAATGGGCTCTCAGTATCCTCCTTTACCTGGGAGATAAGACACTGATCATTTTGCTGACTCTCTCAGCTGGAAGGGAGCCAGGATAATAATGGCTATCTGAGGATCTTCAAAGATTTAATCTTGGAGATGAGTTCTTTGCAGGGCTCAATTCCTTTTGCTTTGCCAACCTGTCTACTTTCTGAAATGGCCGTTAGTGTAAAGCTGCCTGACAGAACTGTACACCCCTGGAAAGCCAAGTTACAGAGCTGCATTTGTGTGCAGCTCACTACACTTACTGGAGGAGACCACAGTGCTTCTTAGGAACAGGAGCTCTGCTGCCTGGGTCCCTGCAGTGAGCTCAGACTTTATGATGATTCAGCCACATTGTAAAGCAAATATGCAGACTCTGCAGAAGACAAAGGGGAGGACAGGAAGTGCAGAGAGAAACGAAAAGTAGATCTAGAATCAGAGCTCCAGTTGCAAGTATAACCCACTCAATATTCTTTCATGCATTCTTTGTTTATTCATGGATGCTTATTGGGTACATGCTACATGGTAGGCCTTCTAACTGCCAGGAAACAGCAGAGAAGAATATAAAGTATTTCCCCTTCATACAGTAATTTCTAGTGAGAAAAGTTGTATATTAAGCAAAAACAAAATATATATGAAATATGTCAACTGATGGTAAGTGCTATGAGTAATAATATAACAAAGCTAGACATAAGACTAAATTGCTACAATATAGAAATTCAGATGGGTGTAGTAACACACATCTGTAATCCTAGGATTCTGGGACATTGAGGAAGGAAGCCCTCAAATTCAAGCCCAGCCTGGGCAATTAAAGTGATTTAGTGAGACCTTGTCTCAGAAAAACAAAGCAATCAATCAAACAAACAAACAAAAAACTAAAAATGGGTACAGGCTTGGAATGTAGTTTCCAAAACCCTGGGCTCAATCCCTTGAAGAAGGAATTTGAAGTGTTATGGTTTATATCAGAATGTTCCTCAAAGGCCCCTTGCACTAACAAGCAGGTTTGGGGAAGAGGATTGGACCATGAGGGTGCTATAGCTGACTCGCTGTTAGGAGGGGAGATCTGGTTAGAAGAGGTGGGTTACTGGGGTCACGATCTGGAAGGGTTGATTTCCCTTCCCAGCTCTGCCCTTTTCTCTCTGCCTCTTGGTTGCTAGGAGGTGAGCATCTTGTCCTCACCAGTCTCTTCCATCATGATTTCCTGCATCAGCTCCTACCAACTATAGACTAAAATTATGGGTCAAAATAAACCTCTCTTCCTTAAGTTGTGGTTGTCAAGTACAGTATTGTGTTCCAGTAACAAAAAGGTACCCAAGACACACAGTTAATGAAAGGGAACTCAAGGACCTTGGGGGCACATCACAAAAGGCTTTGCAGGCCTTGATAAGGTCTAGGAATTAATTTGCACCGGAGATAGCATAATGGGAGGTGCTAAGAAAGGACCAGAGGTAGCACTGGCCCAAAGTAGGGCATTGCAGGGCAATAGAACAGCTGTGGAAACCCCAAATCACCTTTCTCTTTACGAAATGAATTGACCCATGGGCATCAAAAGGAGAGGAGAAATCTATTTTCTAATACCATCTTTCAACTGTGAATATCACACACTTTCCAAGAAAAGAGATTTTACTTATTCGGGTTTATATTGTCATTATCAAGAACAAGAATTGAAATGTTCTTTTAACTACCACCATCGTTCAAGAAAAAAATTATGGAAAGTACTTTAGCCTACAGTATTTACAGCAATTCTTCACACCACTTACCATTTATTTATACTAATGAAAAAGCACTTAAATTCATTTGTATAGGCTGCTCTTTTTAAGAGGCTGAGAATAATGAATATGTGATATAGCTGTATGAAAATGACTTATTTCATTCTTCTAACAGTTGTTCCTGGTAGCAGGAATTTAAAATGCAGGCTCAAGTTTAACTTAATTCAGTCACAATTTATGTAGTTTTCCTTGTTAATGAATGCCTTTCTCCATTATTATCTAGGCAGTTTCCAAAGAGTGAACAATTAAAATTATAATGTTTCTTTTCAACATAACACTACTTCTAACCTTAACAAGACACAGAAATCAGACCTTCAAGAAATAAACAATTTCCCTCCATTTTGGTCCTTTCATTGTACCCATTTGGCAAAGGCCCAAACCCAGTTGAACTTCACTTTCCACCTTATTTCATTCTGCACTCGGTATGGCAAGTGCTGTGGAAAAAAATAAATTAAATGACCTGTGGATTGGAGCCACTACTGGGCCTTTAGAAATGGCCAATAATTCTAGACAATATTCTTCATTGGTCTAGACCAACAAGACTATTTACAACATTTTTCACAGTTTTCAAACATTGCAGCCTCAACAAAGGCCTCCGCTCCTCACGAGCTTAAACTATATACTTACCGCAATAAAATTTACTAATGTAGACATTCTCCTGCTCGTTCTTTTTCTTCCTTCTTTCCTTCCTTCCTCTTCTTCCTTCCTCTTCTTTCTTTCTTTCTTTCTTTCTTTCTTTCTTTCTTTCTTTCTTTCTTTCTTTCTTTCTTTCTTTCTCTTTCTTTCTTCTTTCTTTTTCTTTCTCTTCTTTCTTTCTTTCTTTCTTTTGTCTTTCTTTCTGTCTTTCCTTTTCATTCTTTTTGTTTTGATCAAGACAAATTACTAGTCTATGCTCTGGATTCCCCCCACTCTAGTCTTCCTAGGAACTTTATTTAGTGATCATTGCCTCAGTTTCTAGTATCTCCAATTGCATCCTGTTTTTTCTCTTTGGCTCTTTCCTATTTTCTCACATATTAATATTCCATCTCTTTTGCATGTTTCACTGTTGTTCGCAATTTCTTCATTTTCATTTCTCATAGCTTCTGCTTCACAATCCCACAAAAATTGTTTTCTTTGAGTTCATCCATGGTATCTTGTTGCTAAATGTAATAAACACCTGCTGCAGATATATTATATTTTAAATTATTTGTAGTTTTGCTCCTCACAGTGTAATTCTCCAGGTAGCAGCATCCTTTTCTGAGAATTTGAAAATGCAGATTTGGAGGATCCAGAATTTCAGACAACTGTTTTTAACCAACTCTCTTTGTGATTTCTATGCATTTTAAAGAAGGTGTGATTCGAAAATATAGTGAGTGTTTAAATAAAAATCTAAAAACTCTTTACAGTAAAAGATACATTTCTATTAATTACCATGAAATATTCCCCTTTACTTCAAACCCACTTACACTGTCATTCTATATACTTTCTGAAGCAGTACTGGAGTCCTCTTTCATGAGTATCTTTCTGAGACTGCCTCAGTATCCTGACTTCATAGGAAATGCTATGACTGATTTATTTCATTTAACATCGTATTTCCCATGTGCATCCATTTACTATGAACATCTCAAGTTTTCCCTTTGCAGAAGAATAATATTCTATTACATAAAGTTACATTTTCTTTATCCAATTGTCAGTTGATAGGTATACAAGCTACTATATGAGTAAGGCAAAGTACAAAAAAGGAGTACGACAGAAAATGAGTAGATGGAGACAGAATAGAGCTCTTAAAAATAGGAAGGGGTCCAAGAGAAGGTGAGTGTGAGGAGAAGGAATGGGAAAGTAAGCAGAGCAAAGTTACATCACCTATATAATACATCATCCATATAATATTTACCTTATAATATTTACCTTATAATATTTACATATTATATGTCATAAACATGAGATAAGATTAACAATATCAACAAGAATGAACATGGGGAAAAGAAGATTTGGAGGAGAAGAGTGTAGGGAGAGAAAGGGAAGGGGATTCAAAAAAGGAACCAACCTGTATTATGTACATGGACTCACTCTCCAAGATGATTGTGAACTATATGTCCTGTAAACATGAACTAATAAAAAATAAAGAAAAAATGTTACATCAATTTCTGTCAAATAAAAACACTGAGGTGTACTTTCCTCTATCTTATTCACTGGGCCTGATTCTGTATGTCTCAGTTAATTTTGTTGGGACAAAATACCCGACACCCAAAATGAAGGAAAGAAAGGTTTATGTAGCTTACAGTTTCTGGATGTTTCAGTCCATAATCAGCTGGCTGCAAGGCAGGGCCCTGTGGCAATGAGGCAACACTTCAAGGCAGCAGACAAGGCAAAAGGAGAAGAGAGAACAAGACTCTTTTCCTCCCTTATATTGTATACTAGCCATCCTTCCCCTCCAGGGCAGGTGCAGCATTCACAAGTCTGCCCTCCTCTTGCACAGGATGAGGATATTTACAAAGTAAGAACCCTGGCTCCCTGCTGAGTCTCTTAGTTAAATTTCTAAACTTCTCAAGTGGACACAATGTATCAATCATAACACTGTGAAACTTCTGGTTATTCCGCAGAGTCAAACAGACTGTGAAATGTAAATGTTTTGAAACAATTAGGGACATTGACACAGTCACTACTGTGCACCTAGAGATACTCATGAAAGAGCACTTCCACAACTGCTCCCCAAAATGGAAAGAACCATAAGCTGAGTGTGTTCAAAGTGAAAGAGGAGTCCTATGAGGGGGATCAATGGCCATGTCTTTTACTATGATAATATTTTAAAATTTAAGCATTTGTTGTTTTGTGATCACACCTTATAGTTTGGGAAACATCGATCTCATGAAATTCAAAGTAGTAATTCTCCCAAATCCTATACATATGGCCAACATAATTCATCCAACCTGGGTACCTACCACAGTCTGGAGAATTTTACAGTTCCTGCATTTTTACTTGGGAAGGAAGGCAAACAGTTCATGTGTAAGGTATGACATTAGTGTCTCCTTCTGCATCATATTTGACTTTATCATGCTTGCCAAGGAAAAGTTTCTTGACTATGCTAATTTAAAAGAGGCAAGTCACACCCAGGGTACTGGCAAACTGGGATGCAGGTATCAATCAATGCAATCTCACACTGCTCAGGGATTTGTTTTTTTTATTGTGTTCCTTCTCTTTGTTTCCTTGTTTCTGAAACAGAAACAAGTTTATTTTTCGTGGGTCAATAGTTCTCCAAGACTATGTCATTAGTAATGGGTACTCATCTTCATAGATGAATAGTTCCAGCAGGTGCTTTTTGTAGATGGTGTCTAGTTGCAAAGAAGCAAACAACAAGAAAAACAAAAATACATTCCCTGTCTTCTTAGAAAAGTAGAGACTCAATCCAGCAAGTGCCTCAAACAAAACAAACAAAAGAAAAAACTAAAGGATCTGGTCCAGAAAGAAAAGCAGGGCAAATATTTATGAAACTTCTAAAGATACACTCAAAGAAGAGTATATGGATTAGGTTAAGAAATATTTCGATGAGGAATATAATACCTAATAATTTTGGTTCAGCAAGTATATCATGTGATATATCTAGCATAATACTTAAGAAAATAAAATATTTTTATGATCAAGTGACTTTTTATCTAAATTTAAACATATTTGGTGGGTCTTCCTTTCTTTTTTAAGGCAAACTAATCATCTTCTTTGAGAAGTTCTTCATGCAATGTTTTCAACCTTTGTATTTCTTGATCTTGCTAATATTAAAATAGATGTGGAGGGATTTTGTTATTTTCAGATGAAAACAGTGACACACAGAGAAGTTAGATAATTTGTCCAAAACCAACCATTACAGTTTTCAAAATAGAAATCATGTTTTGTAACATTCAGATTCGAATTATTATTCTACTATATGATGTTTTCTTATGCAAACAAATGAAAGACTAAGGGTTTTCTAATTTTTTTTTCATTATATGGAGTCAGATGTGGCCCTGAAGCAGAGGGTAACACCATTATGGCAGGATCAGAGCCATAAATTAGTAGGAAGTTCCTACAGTAGGAGTTGGGGCTGTGCTCCCATTATGCATTTGAATACAAATAACCTACACTTGCATCTGCTGCTTCCTAATTGCTTCGTTTATTATTTATTTTCTACAATTTCTGCCCTTGAACTTTTTAAGAAAAGACAAAAATATTCACCTACTTTATTTAATAAAGTAACTGAGAAGATAAAAAGCCTGTAGATTCTGTGTTCTTGGAAAAAAATCAGCCAATTCAATTACAATACATGGTATCTTATGATAGAATTTTTGAGGTCTCTGTTCTCATAAGGAAAACTTTAAGTGAATCCTTCTGCAGATAAATCTAAAGCTCTGTCCTCTATTAATTTCTACTCCAGGAAATCACTGATGAACATATGTACACAGGTGTCTATCCAAGCTTGGGTCGAAGGGGCATTTGATCATTCTTCATTACATTTTTTATCTGTCTTTCTGACCACAGTGTAAGGATCCAATGTGTCTTCTCTGTACCTGAGACTGCATTCAAATATTTTTATTTAAAAATGAAGAAGTGTGTGTTAGACCTAAAGTAATCTACAAATGGACCAGTAAATACTATATTTCATTGTAGCCTTGCCAGAAAATTTCTGCAACTATATTATATGGTTCATTTGTACAGAAAAAAATGGAAATTGAGAGCATCTCTACCTCTCTCTCCAATGGTAAGTATAAAAGCCCGAATTGAAGTCTCTGTTTGTGTGACTCCAGATTTGCTCTGTCCAGGAAAACAGAAAGTTTGAAAGAAAGCAAGTAAAGAAGAAGTAACAAAGAAAAAACCCAGGAATAATTGTTGAGCAAAATGAAAGCCCAACTAGAATAAGAAATAGAGTTCTAAGATTTTAGAAAAGTACTTAAATTCTGTAGTTATAAAGGAAAAAAATTCAGAGAAGTAATTTCAGGGAGTAGAGGAAAAGAGAAAAGAGTTTATGGTTCTCTTAGCTTGAGGATTTGAAGAGCTGTTAGTAAATTTTATTGTTTTAATTTGAGAATGAATCAGCATTGCCTTGGGCACCACAGCTGTCACCATCCACAGGAGAAAATCACAAGATCAGATTCATCAGATAACTTTGGAAAAAAAGACAATTTAATTATTTCTCCCTCCCTTCCTCTCCTCCCTCTCCATGTATTCCCATCCCTTCCATCCTGTGACAGAATTTATTTAGTAAATGTGGAAAACTAGGGACTCTGCTGGTTAATTTTAATACGTAAACTTGTCTGGACTAGTGAGTGTTCAGATACCTGATCAAATACTACTTTTGTGCATGTCTGAGACAGTAATTCTGGGTAAAATAAGTATTCCGATCAGCAGATCTCATGCAGATGACCATTCTTGTGATCAGCAAGATCAACAATGTGAACAGGAATCAGTCAATGCTTTGAAAACCTGAACAGAACAAAAAGACAGAGCAAGTGTGAATCTGCTCTCCGCTTGGGGTTGGGCATCCATCTTGTTCTTTCAGACATGGGAGCTCCTGGTTCTCAGGGCTTTGGTTCGGATCATTGGCTTTCCTGGGCTACCAGCTTATAGATAGCAGATGATGGGGTTCTCAGCATCCATAATTATGACAACCAATCTCTCATTCCCTCATTTTACATAATATATCTTTCTGGTCTTTTGGCTTTGTGTCTGTGGGAGAACTTTAACAAATACAGTAATAAAATGACGCACACTATCCACTATTCGAGATAGTGAAAACAATAGATTTCTTTACCATTTATTTAGGGCTTCATAGCCTATTCTTTTCTGTCATACCATTAATTCTTTTATTTTGCTTTTTCTGTTAATAATGCTTTGCTGTGTTACAACATGCTATCATATTTGGATTAAAATATTAGTTCTTTTATTTTAAAATATAAATTTAACTTGACATCCTATATTTTTTCTAGCAATCCTATCTCATATCCAATTGCTGAATTAAGAAATCACAGCTTTGCATTTTGTCCAGCTTAGGAATTATCATAATTTTCCAATGAATAAACATTTTTTAGAGATTTTGCCATGTTTTCCAAAGTCTCTGGCTGCATAGTGTTACTTATTGCCACAGCCAATGTAAATCTAAAACATTTTAGTAAGAACAAAATTGAGAGAGAGGGAGGAAGACAGAGGCAGAGAATTAATAATGGAGAAATGAAAGAAATCTCTGACATTGCCAATCTCAGCAGTTGTCTTAGTTACATTTTACTCACCACTGAGACAAAATACCTGATGCCCAAAGTTGGGAAAGGAAAGGTTTATTTCTTACAGCTTTTGGAGGTTTCAGTCCATACTCATTTGGCTCCAAGGCAGAGTGGCATAGCAGGGCCACAATTCATGGCGGCTGCAAACAGCAAGCTGAACCAGCAAGAGAGAGAGAAACACCTCTTCCTGCCATTACATCACATCTTGGCTCCACCCCCTAGGAGGGTGTAGCACTGACACCACCAATCCAAGCACTAGACAATGAACCAATCACAAATGCACAATGCAAGCACATAAGGCCTGGGGGCCACTGACATAAACCATGACAGTAGTAGAGCTGGACTGAAAATTCTGAGGAAACACAGTGAGAATAGGTCTGACTTAGATGAGATCAGGAACCAAGTCATCCAATTTGTGAGCAGTGCATGACAGAAGGAGTTCAGCCAGTGGTAATGGTGTCACTGCTTGTTATGTAAGTGGTCAAAGGAAAGCCAAGTTATTTAGAGGAGGATCAGATACCAGCCATAGCTGAGAGTGGAGTGATGAGAATCAGTCCTTGGAGAAAGATGAACTGTAAAAGAGATAAGTGTCAGATTTAGTGATGAGAAAGAGGAAAGAATAGTTGAATTGGGCTTCAGAAATGGAAAGCAGATGCCAGTTACTTAGCGGAAAAGAAGAGTGAGGGAAAAAGACTCTTTTCTTTAAAACATGCAGATATATTTAAGAATTAAATGTAAAAAGAATAGAACAAAATACAAGCATACATAGTATTAATGAAAGTTCTCCAGAAAAAAATTTGAGCTATTTGTGCATTTATTAATTTTTTTTAAAATGGCTTACACAATTGTAGTGGCTGAGTCATCCCCCAAACAGCAGTTGTTAATTTAGAGACCCAGGACATGGAATCATGGAAGTTCTAGTCTGAGGCAGTCCAAAGCAAGAGAGCATCAGATCCATGTCCCAAGTCATAGACAGTCAGGCATGGAGCACAGTCTTTTTATTACTCCTCTTTTGTTGTATTCAGAGCTGCGGTGGTTTTGATGAACACCACCCTGTGTCTGGGAGGGCAATCTGCTCTATTCAAGTTGGCTGATTCAAATGTTGCTATCAGCCAGAAACACACAGACACACCTAGAACAATGTTCAATGGAAAGGGTTCACTCTGTGGCTTGGTAAATTGACACAGAGTTAACCCTCATTTGCATTATAACGACTTGCAAAGACCATAAAGCATTTCAAACGCGAATTCAATAAAAGAAATCTCTGAAGAACTTATGTCAACTAAGTGAAACTACAAGCCTTTTTATCTCCCTAAACATAATAAATAAATTTAAAAAAAACATTTGATTAATGAGAAAAACAATTCAAGATATATCTGGCAAAATGTAATATCTGTATTTTTCCTTTTATAGTAAGTTTAATATTTGAAATTAAATATCTTAATAAGTACAACATATACTGAAAAATGAGAAAATCACAAGTGAAGAAGTGGTGAAATTTTAGAAGCGTACTCTTGGAACCAGTGCGCACCCCACCCATGATGCAGCCATGCTGTCCACATTCTCCCACGTCTGTCCTGACGGGGATCACCACTGCTTCCTTGGGCCTATCCTGAAATGGGACATACAGCTTAGTGCTCATTAAACTTGGCTTCTGTTGATTTGCAAAGTTCATCCTTCTTCCCAGAAGCAATATTGTATTAGTTCTCTCATCATAACACAATATTGTATAAATTTCTACAGTTTATAAATATACAACCGGTAGTTTATCCCTTCCATTACTGACTGTTATGGATTAAACACTGATGGTCAACTTAACACCAGTCAAATTAAATCAGCAGGTCCTGAGCATAGATGTTCCACCTGAGGAAAGTCGCCAGCGTAAATAGAGACGTAGAGAATACAAATGAGGCATTGTGGGTTTCTCTAAGTGTTGCTGTTCGAGCTGTTGGTTCTCCTGGAGGAGCTCATCGTGACTAACTTTCCCAGCATGAGTTCAACCATTGTCATCAGAGACACTCAGGACCTTCTTAATGAGAGTGGCTGTGGTTCACTTCGGAGGAGCTCTGGTCCTTACAGTGAGCATAGCTTCCTGGCTCTGGAGGGGAGGCCATGTGCCGTTTAATCTCCAGGAGAAACTTGTCATTCTGGCTTTCTGACATGTACCCAACTGTGCTTATTGTCGGAAGAGTTCAGGGCCTTCATGTTGCTGAGCATGGCTGTGGTGCCTTTCAGGACAGCTCTGGTCTTTGTTTTGAGCATGACTTCTCAGCTTCAGCATAGAACCCTCACCCTACCAGCACAGCTCCTTTACCCTGCTGGCATGGACTTTCTAACTTGCACCACTGACCTTTGGGCCTTCCCAGGGTGGATCCGTAAAACAGACTGGAGTGAGTCCTTCTCGTGGACTCTAGGCCTCCAGGTGGATGCATGGGAGGCATTGTCACGGGTGCTAGGTTTCCACCTGGACTCATGCAGGACATTGCTGTGGGTTCCAGGCTCTTAGCTGAATATTCTGAGTCTTCAGTGTTGTGGACAGATTTCCTGCACTTTCTTAGGTTTTACTCTGGGTGACTGTCATAAAATAATATTATAAATTCTGTCCTGATTCTAATTGTTCTCTGCACAACTCCTGACTACAACACTAACAGAATTTTGAGCTACATTTTTTTGACATTTGAGTGGCCACACATACGCACTTCTGTTTGATATGGAACTTACCATGAGTGTACTGGATTATAGTTATTTGTCTGTTCAGCTTTATCGATGCTCAAAGCATCTTGGGTTAATTTGTGGCCTTAGCACCAGGAAATGCAATTTCTAGTTGCTGTGTATCCCCATCAGCTTCAGTATTGTCAGACTACTTTTTTTGTTTTGTTTGTTTCCAGTTTGTTTCCTGGTGTATGTGCACTGAACTTGTTGCGATTTTAGTTAAAGATTTCTCTGATGTTTAGTGAAATTGTGCACTTTCCCATATATTGTTATATTATTAGCTCTTGTATATCCTTTATTGGTACTTTTCTAGTTATTACTCTAATTCATAAAAAGTTCTTTATGAATCTTATTTTGAATATATGTATTTCAAATATTTTTACCATTAGATTATTTTCCTCTTTCTCCTCTCCTTCCTCATTCTTTACCTCCTTATTCCTTTTCGTCTTCCTCTTTCTTCTTCTCCTTCCTTCTCTTCATATTCTCTTTTCTGGTCCCATTCTTCTTCCTTTTCTTCTTATTCTTCTTCTTCCTCTTCTTTCTCTTCTTGTTCTTGTTCTTGCTCTTCTTCTTCTTCTTCTTCTTCTTCTTCTTCTTCTTCTTCTTCTTCTTCTTGTTTTTCTTCTTCTTTTTCTTCTTTTTCTTCTTCTTCTTCTTCTTCTTCTTCTTCTTCTTCTTCTTCTTCTTCTTCTTCTTCTTCTTCTTCTTCTTCTTTTTCTTCTTCTTCTTCTTCTTCTTCTTCTTCTTCTCTCTGTCTCTGTCTCTGTCTCTGTCTCTGTCTCTCTCTCTCTTATAGCCCCCATTACATACTGCAGCTAAACTCCAGGACCTTTGCAGTGAGTTACAACTGCAGACCTTCTTATTTATTTATTTTTAAATTTTTAAATAGAATCTTGTTACATTGTCCAGGCTGGACTGGAACCTGTTATCCTCTGGCTGTAGCTTCCCACAGTATTGAGATTAAAAGCATGTACCACTGAGGTTCTCTCTTTTCATAGTGATTTTTAAAACTTGTGGTAAGGACACTCTTTTAACAAATATTAAAATGCACATCATTAACTACAAGTACAGCCAGAGACATAGATCAGTGAAATAGTGCCTGCCTGGCAAACAGGCAGATGTGAGTTCACTTCCTGGTACTAAAACAAAACCAAAACTGTAGATACAACTGTGCATATCAGATCTCTACAAATTTTGCATATTATATACTTAAAACTTTACACCCATTTTGCAATAACTTTCCTTTTCTTTCTCTAATTAGCCCTGGAAACCACCATCATTAGCCCTATTCCTGTGAAGCTGACTATTTGAGATATTCCATAGAAGCAGAATCATGTACCATATGTCTTTCTGTGATTGTGCATTTTTATTAGTAGAACTTTGATTGTTGAGGCTGAATAATACCTCACTGTATATGTATATAATATCTTTATCCTTTCATTGATCAATGGATATTTAACTTCTCATGTCTTGGTTAAAATGATTTATACTACAATGCACATGGAAATGCAAACATCACCATGTGAATTGCCTCCATTTTTAGATATAAATAGAAGTGGGATAACTTGATCATTTGGTAGTCTTATTTTCAATTTTGGGGGTATTTCCATACTACTTTCCATAGTTGATGTACTAATTTATGCCCCTACTAATAGTGCACTAACAAATTCTGCACAACTTCACCAGTACTTATTATATATATATTTTTAATAATTTTCCTAACAGGTATGAAGTTATACCTCATTGTAGTTATTTGCATTTTCCCTAAGGTTAGTGATATTAAGAGTGATATACTCCTTGGAAATTTGCTTTCTCTTCTTTTGTATGTTTATTCAACTTGTCTGCCCATTTTAAAATCAAGGCCTTTGTTTTCTTGCTATTGAGTTGTAAGAGTTGCTTCAGTATTTTGTACATTAACTTCTTATCACATAGATGGTTTGTAAATATTTTCTTCCATCTCTGGTCACTTTGTTTGATTCCTTTGTTTTGCAGGAAGATTTTCTTCTATCTAGTCCCACTTTTTTATTTTTGTGTTTGTGGTTTCTATTAATGGTGTCATATTCAAAAATAGTAATTAAAACTTTGGGGACTAGAATAAAAACAGAAGTATAGAGCAATGGTACAATACTGCACAGAAAGAAACTCAA